>JXCR01109590.1:71133-84110 GCA_002079205.1 Phalaenopsis hybrid cultivar
ACCGGTGTCGCTTTAATCAACTTTAATATGCCCATAATAAAATTTAAAGAACTTTAACCATAAGGTCACCTGATTTGACATTATAACCAAATGACCTAGAAAACTTGAACTCTGCTACAACGAGGAGCTTGGAGCTTACATGGTGGGTAGCCCGACCATCTTCAACAGCAAGAGAATCTACAACAACACATCCTTCTTTAGTTTTAAACAACAAAGCCATAGGAATTTGAGGTTGTTTGCCTAGTGCAACATAAATCCTTAAACACATCTTTTAGGCATTTGTACAATCCTGTTGTACAATCTAAGCCCTAAACTTGACTTAGGACTCCGAGGTAGTCGTTTGTCACGACTTAAATCCTTACATCTTCAAGGTTATTTGTGCTGATTGCTTCACACAAATGTAAATCCTAAAAAATAAAAAAAATTGCAGGATGAAATATCTAAATGATTTCTCTTAAATTGAAGCCAAATAATAGGATATCTTGGGAAGTCACCGAAGTTCTCCTTCGGATCCGTGACATCCTCTAGTGTTTCCTCCTTTGGAAATTAGGAAGTCACCGAAGTTCTCCTTCGAATCCGTGACATCCTCTAGTATTTCCTCCTTTGGAGGGAAGTCACCGAAGTTCTCCTTCGGATCCGTGACATCCTCTAGTGTTTCCTCCTTTGGACCCCAAAACAAAATGTTCCAAATTTGAACCAATCCCCTTTCACACTTCTTAGTCCTATATCTTTGTCAAAACAAAATGTTCCAAATTCGAACCAATCCCCCTTCACGCTTCTTGGTCCGATATCTTTTGAAATGTTCTTACCATTTGAACTCCTTGAAGGTAATTTTTCTTGACTTTTATCGAGAGTATTCTTAGGTAACTTTAGTTATTTATGATGTAATTAACTATAGGGGCTTGCCCTTATAGGAAGCTTTTCCTGAACCCAGCATAATATAAACCCTATTTAATTCCTTATACTAAATAGGGAAACTTTTCGGCCAATACATTGGTTTCGCAGACCAAACGGATGTCATAACTTTCTTTAGTTTATTTGATCGAGCCTCACCCTCAACTCTTGTGTTCATCCTTCGGGATAGATACAAGATTTGAGGTAAAGCGCTCTTTCATCTAAACTATGCAAATTATAGGGTCAGTTTGACTTGATCTTTTTCAAAACTAAAATTTTTTAAAACGTCCTTCCAAAGCGAGCAACAGGATTTCAATTCCGATGACCGACAGCTTCTTACGGGCAAACCCCACACCAAAAATAGTGCCGACAGCTGGTTCAAAGCCGATCAAGTTTTATTGTGCTTCTACCTTTACTGATCTTGAAAATCATGTAAATTTGGATGATGATCCTAATGAATTAATGAAATTACCTTTTGGTTACTTTTTGCCTTTTGTACAAAAGTTAATTCAATAGGGACACTTGCTAAAACAAATGCCAAAAGATAAATTTCAACTTTTTAAAAAATTATGGAATATTAAAAGTAAAACTCCCAACTCAAAAGAGGGTCTTGGATTTGGTTCGGTCAGGCCAGTCGATGATTCAGAATTTTGCATGGTTGTTACTAGTGAATCAGAAGAGGATTGCCTTGACATAGAGGATGACTCTACTGATCAACTACGAAAAGATGCTTCGCCATAATTTGAAGAAGAAATCAAGTCAACTGTTGACGAGTTAAAGGAAATCAACCTCGGGACGGAAGAACAACCCCTACCCACATTTATAAGTTCCTTACTCAATAATGAAGAATCTTTACAATTGATCAAACTGTTAACAAAATTTAAAGATTGCTTCGCATGGAGCTATGATGAAATGCCAAGACTTTCAGTAGAGGATGCAATTCATAAACTCAGGGTGGACAAGAATATAATCCCAATAAAACAAGCTTTTAGAAGATTGCGCATCAAAATAGAGCAGCAAGTCATCGCTTAGGTGAAGAAATTAATAGACACTAACTTTATAAAAGAAGAGCAATACCCCACCTGATTAATCAATATTGTTCCAGTAAAGAAGAAAAATGGACGAATACGTGTTTGTGTCGACTTCAGAGATTTGAGCAAGGCACGTCCAAAAGTCAAGTTTCCACTACCAATACCAGAAATGATGGTGGATTTCGCTTCAACACATGAAATTTTCTCCTTTATGGACGGATCGTCGGGATACAACTAAATCAAGATGGCTCCCGAAGATGCAACACTTACAGCCTTCAGAACACATATCGGGATTTTTTACTACATAGTGATGTTGTTCGGCCTAAAGAACGCTGGAGCAACATATCAACGTGCAATGATAAAGATTTTTGACGACCTCATTCACAACTAAGTAGAATGTACGTATATGATTTTATCATCAAAAGTAAGCAAAAAAATAGACTATTTGTACGATTTGAGGATTGTGTTCGAACGATTACGATGATATGACCTTAAAATGAATCCCTTAAAGTGCGCTTTTGGCGTTATCTCCAAAAAAATTTTAGGATTCGTTGTCCGTCATCGGGGAATCGAGATTGAACTGGATAAGATTAAAGCTATCTTGGAAATGACTCTTTCTAAAACCTTGAAACAACAACGTTCTTTTTAGGGGAAGTTGGCATATCTGAGATGCATTATTTCTAATCTCTCAGGTAGGTGTTAGCCATTCTTGGCAATAATTAAAAAGGATGCCAAATTTGTTTGGGAAGAGAAATGCCAGCGGGCCTTTGAGGACGTTAAGCAATATTTAATGACACCTCCTGTTTTGGCAGCCCCTATCCCAAGGAAACGGTTGATACTTTATACCGCGGTCTTAGATGACTATGTTGGAGCCCTCTTACCCAAGTTAATGATGAGGATAAAGAAAATGCACTCTACTATTTGAGTCACCGTCTAATACCGATGGAGATAGGGTATCCACCTATTGAGAAGCATTATCTAGCCTTGATTTTTGCTGTCCAAAAGCTTAGAAATTACATGCTTTCTCATAAGATTACCCTAATTTCAAAAGTTAACCTGTTGCAAAATTTGATGATCCGACCAACACTCTCTAAACATCTAGCAAGATGGTTAGTGATCTTTTTGCAGTTTGATATAACTTTTATTCCCCTCCGTGCTATCAAGGGACAAATTCTAGCAGACTTTCTCACTGCACACGCACTGCCAACTAGGTCCTCTCTCAACGACGAGTTACTAGATGAGCAAATACTATAAATGGAATTCTCCAGTACGCAATGCTTGGAAATATACTTCAACGGTGCTTCATCAGCCAGAAAAGACAAAGGATCGGGCACAGTTATACCAGGCAATGTAGGGATTGGATTGGTCTTTATCATGCCAAATAAGGGTATGTTGAGGTTCTCATACCACCTGACAGAGCCATGTACCAACAACAAAGCAGAATATAAAGCCTTAATCACCGAATTGGAATTGGAAATCTCAATGAATATAACAAACATTGCCATCTTTGGTGGCTCTCAGCTCGTCATCAAGGAAGTCACCGGACAATAAAAAATTTTGAAACCACAGCTAGCAGAATACCATCAATACATGATGAAGCTGATGGAGCAGATCCCCAATGTGACTTTCTGCCGGATTCCTAAGAGAGATAATGCCCATGCCGATGCTCTAGCAAAACTCGCTAAGGAGCTGGTGCGTCCCATTGAGGATTCCATTGAAATCATAGTATAAGAAAGATAAGTTTTATCTCGGATCAACCTCAAAACTCTACACAAGCTAGGAAAAGAAGAAGCGATAAATGCAGTTGTTGATATCAATGAAGATTGGCGTAAGCCTTTAATAGAATATTTGCATACAAGAAAGCTGCTAGAGGACAAGTCTGAGGCACATCACCTTACAAAAAGGGCTATGTCATACAACTTAGTTGGTGATGTCCTATACAGGAGGTAATTCGACCAGATCTGGCTACAATGCTTAAGCAAAACAGAAGCACAAAATATTATTAAAGAAGTACATGTTAGATTGTGTGGCGCTCTTTAGTTAGGGCTGAAGATAAAAATGAAGATCAAAATACTCGAATATTATTGGCCAACAATGATGTCAGACTGCATGGATACAACTAGAAGATGTCACCAATGACAGGTGCATTGCACCAGCCTTCGAATGTGCTACACCCAACTATCTTCTCGTGGCCATTTGAGTGTTGGGGCATGGACATAATAGGTCTGCTAGACCCTCCATCTTCCAAAGGACACAGGTTCATACTTGTTGCTATAAATTATTTCTCCAAATGGGCAGAGGCAATACGGTTTCGAGAGGTTACGACACAACACGTCCTTCAATTCTTCAAAAACCAAATTGTCGACCATTTCAGAGTATCGCGAAGAATAATTTCCAACAATGCGACAGCTTTTAAAAACACAAAAATCAAAAATTTCATTAAAAGACACGGGATAGATCAGAGATACTATACAATTTACTATCCCAGAGCAAATGGCCTGGCTGAAGCCTTCAACAAGACATTGGTACAAATTTTAAAGAAGACGTTGGACGAAAAACAAAAAGGATTGGCACAACAAATCGTTAGATGCCTAGATGATGTTTAGGACTCCTACTCAATGTACACCCTACATGCTTGTGTTCGGGTCCGAGACCATGCTACCATTATAAATTCAGACGCCGTGTCTCAGAGTCGCTATTGCCAACCAACTTACAACGGAAGAAAGTGTAAAACTTAGACTTGAAGAGCTGGAGAGTCTTGTGGGAAAAGAAATTGAAGCACAACAACCTTTGGAACTTTACCAGGCAAAGATGATACAAGCTCATGACAAATTGGTCCACTCAAGGACATTCAAAGTTGGTGACCTTGTCCTCATGCTCAAAAGACTCATTCTTGCACGCCGCAAGATAGGTGGAAGGGAGAGTCCATTTGTTGTTGAAAAGGTCTATGCAGGAGGAGCCTACCAGTTAGTAGTTTTTCAGGGTGAAAGACCCATGTTACCAATCAACGAATGCTACCTGAAGACATACTACCAACCTGACATTGCCTGTCATCGCTTAATTTGAAATTTTGAAATTTGAATTTTTTTGGGGTTATCTATGTTGTTAAATGTCTGTGTCCGGGTCCAAAATTTTTGTAATAAGATTAACCTCAACAAAATGAAAATTTTTGAAAATTACACACTTCAATTTTCTCTTTTTAAACTTAATATCCTACTAAATTAAACAAAATGCATACATAAATAAGTGACTTCTTCACCAAAATAAATTAAAATTTCCTTTAATAAATACTTTGTTTTGTTCTTTTTCACGCTAAGTTTCAGCTCACTGACATTTTTCCTATCGTCTGCAGAGAAATGTCAGGCCAGAAGCTGATCTTCGTCTTTAAAGATAGCTGGAACCTCGCACTCAACAAGAAAATAACGTCGTAGGGCGGCACCATAAACTTTAACATAGAATTTAGTCAAGTCAACATGGAATATGAGGGGCCTCTAATAGATGTCTTCAGTCGACAGGAAAAGGAAGGGCTGCCCTCACTGCTAAGGTTGACCACCAAAGACAATTCATCCCTGAAGGGAAAGAGTATGATGTTACAATAAGACCCGATGGAGAGGCCCAACCTCCTACCGTCTATGATAGCTATGCCGACTAGGGGCTTAGTGACTACTATTAATGAAAGACTATCGGACGCTCCGCTACAAAGAACTCAGTGCATAAATGCTAGCCACCGAAAGCTTAGGGCTTTCTTACAAAAAGAAAGAAGACACTAGAAAGAGGCAGAGATATTACTTACCGCTATTTTTGAAGGGAACATTTATGATACGGGAAGGAGAGAAACCTCTTCCAGCTTGAATGCTATTGATGAGGAGTTTGGGTATGTTACAGAGCTGGAAATACCACCAGCTTCAGATGTTCTTTGCATGGGTTGCCCGACCTGTAACGCTGAAATACCTGCACGAGCGTCAGCTACAGGGGCATTTGTGGAATGTCCAGATTGTAATTTCCTACACCTACAACATTACATCACCTTAGAGGAGTACGCATCTACCGATAGGGGAGTCATATGTCCTGCTGAGAACATATCAATATGTCACGTGGAGTCCAGAGCCATGTCCCTTTGGATGCCGAGTCACACATTCTGTTAGCGCCAGAATCAACACCAGCTTGGGGTTCCTGCCAACTTTTAAATGAGGGAATATCCTCAACAGTCGTTGATTCTTATTACGACAGAGTACTATAATATGAGCAAAGTGAACAAAAGAAATTTTGAATTCTACAAAGAAGTGCAAGGGAGGTTCATCAATATATTAGAGGGATTGGAATTATGCACCAGGGTCTTCTTAGAAAGTGATGAACGAATCATTCTCGACTGCATTTTTGACATGAGAGATACAGGTCGAGCAGGCCTGCTTATGGAAAAAATATATTCCAAGCCAAGAAAGTGGATGCGAGGAAAGGGGAGGATCACTATCCAGTGCGTCTGCTGCTATAACTTTACTAACGATAGACAAGGAAATCCTTCTGGGAATCTCAGACATGATCAAGTGGATCCACTACCTCCAATGATAAAATGGATGATTAAAAGAATGGTCTGATGGAGTATACTACCAGTTAACTGCATTCCTAACAGCTGCATCATCAACATATGCGATGAAAGAGACTGCATACCTTCGCACATTGATCAACATGACTTTGTGAGACATTTCTGCTCATTCATGAGCAAAAACAACATTCTGTTTAAAAAAGAAATAGATATTGTCAGTCCTAGTGAATTCAGAGGATCCGTAGAAATTATGCTTCTTGTTGGTTCAATGCTAGTCCTTAAAGGGAACGAAGCAAACGTCGCCAAGCACTGTACTCTAAGGGTGCGACACCGTAGGGTGTCCGTGACCTTTTGACAAATGGATGAAAACAAAATGCCATATGGATTTCAACCAGATCCAGAGTTAGAAGAACTACTACCGTACGAGCTATGAGAGGGTTGCACCTCTAAGTACATGCAAAGGGATCTCTTGTCCTGGAAAGTGGCTTAGAAGATTTGCTCGATCAGGAGCTTACCACATTGAGGACAAACATTCAGAGGGTGTTCATTTTTGTTTTACTATACTACATTACATCAGATATGATATCTATCAGACATGCTCAGCCTATGATAAGTACTTGGCATGGGACATTTGTGGATGTACTTTGATGCAGTTAGCATATTGTACTTTTTGAGGCTTTGACCTACATTTAATATGTAATATTTATTGCAATAGATTAATGAAGTTTCTTTAAAAAATTTGTCTTTTTGTCAATTGCCTTTTTGTGTGATGGATAAAAGCAACGGACCATACGTTGGTTTGAGAATTTAAAAGAATAAAGAACAAAACAACAAAAAATAACGATAATAAAATTTAAATAAAGATAACAAACAAGCAAACAATAAAACAACTTTCTTTTGAAAAATCAACCAACTAAAATTAAATTCTTGAAAATATATTTTGAAGATTAAACATGATAAAAATAAAAAGAAAAAAAAATAAATCTATTGAGTTGATTCTCTCAATTTCGAGGTCTTTTACTCTTTGCTCGTCCAGCACGACTATCTTTGTCTGCACTAAATCTCTTCACATTCTCGCACAATTTCATATTCTGCACAAATCTCACAAAATTTTGCACATTTTCCTCACCAATGTCAACCTTTTCACATAACACATGTTTATGGGTTTAACACCATTAATTCTCATTTTAGAATCAGTCCCTAACTTCTAATTCACTTCCTTCGAGGTCAGTCCTTAACTTCCGACTCTCTTTTGAGAATGATCATTAACTTTGAATTCTCATTTTAGAATCATTCTCTAACTTCTGATTCACTTTTTTTTGAGGTCAATCCTTAACTTCTGACTCTCTCTTAAGATTGATCCTTAACTTTTAATTCTCATTTTGAAATCAGTCCTTAAATTTTGATTCCTCTCTTTTTCGAGGTCGGTCCTTAACTTCCAACTCTCTCTCTTGAGATTGATCTTTAACTTTCAATTCTCATTTTGAAATCAGTCCTTAACTTTTAATTCCTCTCTTTTTTGAGGTCGGTCCTTAACTTCCGACTCTCTCTCTTGAGATTGATCCTTAACTTTCAATTCTCAGTTTGAAATCAGACCTTAACTTCTGATTCCTCTCTTTTTTTTTGAGATCAGTCCTTAACTTCCGACTCTCTCTCTTGAGATTGATCCTTAACTTTCAATTCTCAATTTGGAATCAGTCCTTAACTTTTGATTCCTCTCTTTTTTTGAGGTCGGTCCTTAACTTTTGACTGTCTCTTAAGATTGATCCTTAACTTTCAATTCTCATTTTAGAACCAGTCTCTAACTTCTGATTCACTTCCTTCAAGGTCGGTCCTTAACTTCCGACTCTCTTTTGAGAATGATCATTAACTTTCAATTCTCATTTTAGAATCAGTCCTTAACTTCTGATTCACTTCCTTTTGAGGTCGGTCCTTAACTTTCGACTCTCTTTCGAGATTGATCCTTATCATTCAGTTTTCATTTTGGAATCAGTCATTAACTTTTGATTCACTTCTTTTGAGGTTTTTCCTTAACTTCCAACTCTCTTTTAAGATTGATCATTAACTTTCAATTCTCATTTTGAAATTAGTCCCTAACTTTTGATTCACTTCCTTTTGTGGTCGGTCCTTAACTTCTGACTCTCTTTAAAGATTGATCCTTAACTTTCAATTCTCATTTGTGAATCAGGCATTAACTTCTGATTCACTTCATTTAAGCTCGGACCTTAACTTCCAACTCTCTTTCGAGATTGATACCTAACCTTCAATTCCCGTTTTGAAATCAGTGCCTAACTTCTGATTCACTTCCTTTTGAGGTCGGTCCTTAACTTCCAACTCTCTTTTGAGATTGATCCTTAAATTTCAATTCTCATTTTGGAATCAGTCATTAACTTCTGATCCCCTCCTTTCGAGGTCGATCCCTAACTTCCGACTCTCTTTCGAGATTGATCCTTAACTTTCAATTCTCATTTTGGAATCAGTGATTAACTTCTGATTCACTTCCTTTATGGTACATCCTTAACTTCTGACTCTCTTTCGAGATTGATCCTTAAATTTCAATTCTTATTTTGAAATCAGTCCTTAACTTCTGATCCCCTCCTTTTAAGATCAGTCCTTAACTTCGGACTCTCTCTCTTGAGATTGATCCTTAACTTTCAATTCTCATTTTGGAATCAGTCCTTAACTTTTGATTTCTTTCCCTTCGAGGTCGTCTTTAACTTTCGACTCGCTCTTGAGATTGATCCTTAACTTTCAATTCTCATTTTAGAATACGTCCTTAACTTCTGATTCCTCTCTTTCAAGGCCAGTCCTTAACTTCTAACCCTCTTCTGAAATTAATACCTAAACTTCAATTCCCACCGTGGGGTCAGCACTTACATACTGAGTCCCATCCTCTATAAAAAACCTGAAACTTGATAACTCAAACCCACTCTCCAATCCCCAGCAAGAGTTCCTACTTATTGATTTCGATCGAATATTAAATTGCTAGTTCCCCAGCAAAAACAAATAACACACACAATTGTACACCTCCTTCCAATTTTATTGACTTAGGAGTTTGTATTGGTTTTGTTGATCACATCGGTCAACGTCAGCTTGCCCAGCATACCACACCTATTGTTAGTTTATTTGTTGACCTCACTTTTGGTTGAGGTTTCTATTTTCCTCTTTAGTTACCTATGGTCTAGCCATAGGACTTTCATGTTGACTGTTCCAAGAAAACTAGAAAAGGAACCCTCACCATTAGAAAATTCCAAGATCCTCTTTACTCAACTTGAAGTTCCACATAGTGGTCCTAACCCTTAGCACTTAGTAAGTGGGGTCATTATGGGGGAGCCTAAGGAGAGTTCCCATAGGACTTATTGACCTTAGGGTTGACTCTGGGTGTTGGTCTAGAGCTAAGGCACTCACCTCACTCACAATAACTCGCAAATACAAACCCAAAATTTCTTGACTTTGATCCCTTAATCCTTTGGGAGACATGTACAAGGTCCCCTAAACCCACTGGCCCTAGGGTAGGGTTTAGCTAAGACCAATACATAGAGGATCCAAATAGGGGGTTTCATTGGTCCATAGCTCATTTATGGTGGTTGGCACCCTAATTCTACCAAAAATACCCAACTTTGGCTTTTTTGCCCCTAAACTCCCCCAAATTACCTAAGTACCCTTGAAACCCTAAATTTGGCCAAAATTCCCAAATTTACCCAAAATACTGAAATTTGTTCAAAAATCATTTCAAACCTTTTGAAAACATCCAAATTATCCAAAATCACCAAAAAATTTCCAAATTACCAAAATGCCCTTCCTTAGCCCAAAATTTCAAAAATTCCCAAAAATCCCAAAAATTCTCAAAACCTTCCAAATATTCCCAATTTCATTTTTCTCAACTACTACATGACCTTATTTGACCAATTTGACCAAAAACCCCAAATTGCCTTTAAATGCCCAATTTCCCCAAATTTACATCAAATGTCCATCAATTTGGTCCTAATCTCCCCCAATTTGAATCCTAAACTCAAATTAACATTCCATATGACCAATATAAACCAAATCCAAGCTCAATTGGCCCATGCTTTGAGCCCAATTTTGATCTAAGTCAAGCCCCAATTTTGGCTATATGACTTAATCTCACCAAATTGAACCCTATAGCTTACTCAATTGGCCTAAATTTGTTTCCTAAACTCTTCATAACATTCATACACATCAAACTTGACCTTTAATTGGCCTTTTTGAAGCCTCAATTTCATTTAATTTCAGCTCAAGTCCAAAAATCCCCAAATTTTTCCCAAATTGGCTATGTTTCCAAATTTCACCAATTAATTGCCTTATCCCCAAAATTTCCACTCCATTCTTTCATGAAAAATCTTCATAACATCTCCCTTGATCATTTGGACCATTCAATTGAGCCAAATTCCAAGCCTAGCTCAACCTAAGCCCAAGTCTAGTCCAACATGCCAAAAGTGACTAGAATTCCAAAATCTCTCAAATTAAACCCCCAATTGAACTCCAAATCACTTCAATCCTTCACCAAAAATTTTCATTACAATCATCTACACAATGTTAATCAATAAATTGGGCTCAAGTCCATGTCTAGCCTAGCCCAAACCTAAGCTTTAACCAAATTGACCAACATGGACCCCTTCTCCAAAAGTTGACCCAATCTAGCCAAATTGGTCAAGGCAAAACCACCACAGCCAAATTTTGGACCTTATTGACCAGGCTAAATCCCATGGAACCACCAAAATGAGCCATGGACCAAGGGATCCCAAAATCAAGGTATTTACTTCCAAAATTTCTTAAGCCTAAGGGATTTTTTCCAAAACTAAACACCTGACCAAAAAAATTCTTATGACATATTCCCCTAGCTCACCTGACCTCCTGGACATTTCCCCTAGCCTTGTTAGCTGACCTACTCACTGGAGGAGAAAAAACCGTGAGCCACCCTAAGAAAATCCAAACCCAATTCAAACCTAGAGGCCACCTCATCCCATTTGAAATTTAGAGCCTCTCTGCTCTCCACATAGGCAACACTTTGCACCCATACATTGGCCCACAGAAGCCATTTTTATAAAAGCACCACCTCCATGACCATGTAAGGTATGCTGAAAATTTCTTAAGGATACCCTATGAAATCACTCCTTGAGCCTCTTTGAGACTTCCACAGTGCAACTCAACCACTCCATTGCCCTAATTCCCTTGCTAGAGTTCAGTTTTTGAGCTCAAATCCTTACCGGAGACATGAAATTCTCCACCACACCTCCACAGTGCACCAAATCAAAATTAAACTCACCCACACCATCTCCACACTGAACTAAGACAAAACCCTATCAAATCCCCCTCATACAAAGCCTCTAAGATAGCTCAAGACTAACACCCAAATTTGGCCTTGATCAAATTCGAGTTTAGACCTTTCACCATGACCATAGGCTCAATCCTTAGCCTCCTTGGACCTCCACAAATGTTTCGAGCATCTCTGATTGAAGCTTCCCTTCTCAGAGCAAAGGTATTGAACTTCCCCTCTTCCAGAGCCTATTTAAATTATACATTTAATTAGAGTTGATTTAATGGCATCTTTACCATACGGATATGTTCGTCACACTTAGAAGAGTCCATAGGATCAAACCTGAGGTCATTTGGTGGAGAAAAGGGGGAGATCTTGAGGTTTTAGAGTGGATGGTTACGGGTTCACTCTATTTAGGGACAATGACGTGGAACCGTTGGATTGTGCGTGTATCAAACGAAGGGCTCTGATTATGCCTGATGGGAGTGCAATTCATAAAGCACGGGCCAAGTCAACAATTGCGTGGAAGGCGGCGTCTAACCAGAGTGCGCCACACATGTTTTTGGAGCTGCCTAGGATCTAGTCAATGCTGCACATTTAAATAGATAAATAAAGAATTAAATAAATCAGAAAATGACCCCTAACTTCAATAATTCATATCTTAGTAAAATCAGAAAAATAAAATAAAAATACCCTCTTGCTTAGTGAATAGAGGACAACAATGTGGAAATAATTTAAAGTTTATGTGATGCATATTTTATTTTGAATTAATTAAACACTGTTTTGAGTCTTTTAATTCTCCATGCATGTAGACATTTCACCATTGGTTGAAATTTTGGCATGTTGTTGCCTCTATCTTAGGGAAAATTCTCTGATTTTTCCAAAGTCAGAGAAGACCTCTAAATAGAGATCCATATTTTTCAAGTTTATGTTTATTATTTGCATAAATTAATCATAATAATTAGCATGTTGCTTAGAAAATTCCAAAAAAATTTTAAAAGGTTTATTGTGGCCAGAGAACCCTTTAAAAATATTTCATGGGTTAAGTCATTAAGTATACACTTAACTTTCATCAAACCCTAAAATATAAAGAAAATTAATTTGGGAAAAATAAACATCTAATGACTTAAATTTTAATCTCCATTATAATATAAAGTTCAGAAAACTCCCCATAAAAATTTCAAAAAATTTGGAGTTCATTTGATAACTCAAATTAATTTTCTAATTTAAA
>JXCR01109593.1:0-23963 GCA_002079205.1 Phalaenopsis hybrid cultivar
TTGTGGTTTGGGTTAACTCCGGTATCAAGAGATGTATACATGTTAAATATGGTAGGAATATGAATTGTGGATATATTAATGTTAGAAGAATAGGAAATGAAAGGATTATATCAAATATAAATGGTTGGAAGTTTTACAAAATGATATACGCTAGATTCAGGAAACATGAATTCAAAAAGAATTATGACAGAATGTTTCTTAATATTGGTACAAAATTTTTAGAAGAAAAGCTAATGATGATTATAATATTAGTAATTATAGAATGTAATTTACATTTCACACTTATGGAGAACTTAACTTCTAGAAGTTAATATATGTTATCTTTTAAGTTTTTTGGTTTGTATTAGTTACTAAATCAATGGAACTTATAACATCTTGCTGTTTGATCTAGCAGTCACAATCTGTGTCAGAGTTGAAGGATTTTGTCAAGAAATTAAATTCTTTGCCAGAAATAGCTGTAAGTTTCTTTTACATTTCCATTTTATTTTATCATAGCACTACATGGCCAACTATGTAATTCGACACTTGATGCAGAGGCATGTAAGTCTTGCTCAACATTTGCAAACTTTTACTTGCAAGCCATCGTTCCATTCCCGCCTTGACATTGAGCAAACTATTCTGGAATCGCAGAACTTTGACCTGTACGTATGCTTTTAATAGCTTGAAATGAATTTTATAGGTACTAATGTTTCTTGTTCTCCAGAGTGGGCTAAAGTTTTGAACTTTTTTGGTGTTATTGCAGCACAAGTTTTATTTTTTTATATATTCTATGTTATGAAGAAGAATATTGAATTTGTATGAATAATATATTATTAAATTTCAACATAATTTTAAATATGATCGATATTTTAAAATTTTGATGCTGACTGAAGCTTCATATTTTATAATATGCCATACAATATACAATGTATGACCTAATATGGCTGAATATATTATTTGCGAATTACATGTTAAGTGTTTGAGGTATGAGAGATATTTCACATGAGTTCATTTTGTTAATATAATTTATGCAGGTTCCCAGCGCCTTTCAGAAGTGCAAATTGGTCATTGATTTGAAATATTAGTATTCATCATTTTTTTTGGCAAATATTACACTTTTATATTAATTTGGCCCAAATGAATAAGTGATGCATCCTTTAACTTTNCGAGGTATGAGAGATATTTCACATGAGTTCATTTTGTTAATATAATTTATGCAGGTCCCAGCGCCTTTCAGAAATGCAAATTGGTCATTGATTTGAAATATTAGTATTCATTATTTTTTTTGGCAAATATTACACTTTTATATTAATTTGGCCCAAATGAATAAGTGATGCATCCTTTAACTTTAGTTTTAATGTTGTGGTTTGTTTTTTTTTTTGTTCCGACTAAAATAATGCTTAATTTTTTGTTCATCTTCTTTTCGAAGGGTGATTCATGTTTGGATAAGATGCTGCCTGCACTAAAAGTGGGATTTTAAATTTATTCAAATAAAAAATTTCGAGAAGCCTTTCGAATCCTTTGGTAGCGGTAAAAGGCATTATAATTATCATAAAGGCATGTTGGTGTGAACTTTAGTTGCTAAAATTATGCTAAGGTGGATTGTTTGTTGTAGTTGATGGCAATCTACCGTTTAGATTTTTTTTTGTCTTGTTTGGTATTATACCACTATTTAACCATGTATGAGGGCAGGTTTAAGGGAGAGTTTTTGGCTTGTCCAATTTGTAGATCAAGGCATTCAGTATCCTCTTTTACTCGTGTTACTAAAGCATCATAGGAGATCGGATTAATCTTATGTGATCTCACAAAAGATTTTAGAGCCTTTTTGAAAGATAGTGAATAGCGTGCCACCATTTAGTGTGGGATATANTTAGATTTTTTTTTGTCTTGTTTGGTATTATACCACTATTTAACCATGTATGAGGCCAGGTTTAATGGAGAGTTTTTGGCTTGTCCAATTTCTAGATCAAGGCATTCAGTATCCTCTTTTACCCGTGTTACTAAAGCATCATAGGAGATCGGATTAATCTTATTTGATCTCACAAAAGATTTTAGAGCCTTTTTGAAAGATAGTGAATAGCGTGCCACCATTTAGTGTGGGATATAAAGGAGTGAGCTCATCATCTCTATGAGTTTCATCTGTACCATAGCGTAAGCACTTGGGAACCATCCGAAGAATAAATGCTTTAAGAGGATTCCTTGTCTATGATATTGTTGTGCTAATATTTTAAAGGCATTTATCGAGCTTGACCAAGGTATGCGTTGCAAACTATGGCATCACCTCAAGTGTTAGGGGCTCACCTTGTACATCATGTGATACCGGAGTTAACCCAAACCACGAAACAAAACACAATTTTATTAATGACCTAAATAAGATTACAATGAAAACTCAATTGAAAGAAAGACAACACACAAAACAAAAGCGTAAAATAAGGATTACAAATGAAGACTCAACAAAAGAAGATATAACAAGCTTGACAGAAGAGAGTCCGGGGTGTCGGCGACTGCAGTGAAGGCTGGAGAGGTGTCTTGCTGCTGTAGTGGGAGCAGGGCAGCAAGTCGGCAATAGTAGAGGCGTCGAACCGCAGCTGGGGGGAGTAGAAAACATTGTCAAAGGTTAGAAACCGGTGATACAACTGATGGCGGCTTGTGGAAGGCAGGAAAGAGAGACGCCCTGCAGGGGCAGTGAGGAGTGGTGGCAGTAGCTTGTTGGAACCCTGAAGGAAGGCTGCGACCTGCTGGGAGGGATGAGACAGCTAGCAGAATGCTGGACGGAGGGCTACAACCTGCTGGTAGGAAGGTGGCAGCGTGCTAAAAGGGGGTCAACTTGCTGAGAGGAAGGCGACATCGGGCTGGAAGGGCGACAACTGGCTGGGAACATATTTCAGGGTGGCGGCCAGCTGGGAGGATGGCGATAGCGACTGGAAATACAGGTCAGCAAAGGCGGGGTTTGCTGGTTACAGTAAAGTGCTGGTGGTCTGGAAGGAGGAAGAAGGGCAGCTGGCAGGAGGGCAGGGAACATTGACTGTGAGTGCTGGAGGAGGCTGTGGAGGTGCAGAGACCTGTAGGGGTGCAGGAAGGAGTCTGAACGACGAATATAATCACCACCTTGGATGGGGTTATAGCCGAAGCACCTCCCTCGTCGTTGGATACAATCCTCAAGAGGGAAAACACAAAGACAATGCTGAATAAAGATTAAAAAACAAGACCCTTACTCTAAGCACGTCACTTCCTATTTATAAAGACGCTTGACCTAAATTAGGAAACACTTAAAATAAGAAAAAATAATAAAATAATATTTCAAATTTAAAATAATATTTCAAATTTTAGGAAAATGTTTTAAAATAGGTAAGAAGAATAAAATAAAATCAGGATTTCAGATTTTAGGAAATGATTTAAATTAGAAACGGCCTAGGATGGAAAGTAAGATAAGAAGGAAATGAAAGAAAAGGGAAATGAGCGAAAAAGTAAAGGGGGAAAGAGAGAGGAGGGGGCGGCAACCCCTCCCTTGAGGATCGGTCGGTCCTCTACCGAGCTCTGCATCATCATGTTTGTGAGGAGATATCCTTATAATATAACTTCAATTAAACTATTATTATCAAATTACTTAACTTAAAATTATTAAAAAAAATTAATCTATTTAAATAAAATATGATTGAAAGTTTTATCAAATTGATTCATCCTTTGTAATCTCGTAGAAATGTCGAAGCGCTAAGCTTGACTCATTTTATCTCGCATGTCACGTCTAATTTTGATTCTCAACTCACTAAGGCAAAGTCTCTCTCAGCATTCTTTGTTTTGTTGGCCTACTCACCACTCATTTTTGATGAACCCTTTGTTGATTGACTGCTCATCTTGTTTTATTTTGTTATCTTATTTATTTGGTTTTATTTGTTTGTATCAATTAGACTTTGGTGTTAGAATATAAAATGTATGATTATGAACTTTGGATTGTAGATTTTATTTTTATTTTATATACATATATATATATATATAGAGAGAGAGAGAGAGAGAGAGAGAGAGAGAGAGAGAGACCTGTAGGTAATTTTTTTCTATCAAAATATGGGGTTACAAAGGTAGGATAAGGAACCCTCACTAATAAAAGCAAAAGAACTACAATACCCAGGTTCCTCTTCTCGGGTTACAACTCACCCAAGAGAAAGGCTCCAAAAAAATTACAAGTATACCCAACCAAAAAAATATATTAAATTTAAGGCTATAAAATTTTTCTATTCCTTGTTGCTTATGCTATGCTGAGATAGGTAAAACACATTGCTTTACGCCTTCGCCATCAAAACATTGATTGTGACAAAGTGCATACCAACTAGATTGATCATCATATTGGGATTGTGCTCTTGTTGCGATAGCTTTCTTGTTGGATTGTATTCAACTTTCTTTCCCAACATTATAGACAATGCTTGCTTAAGAAATGCATGCCTAATATGTGATAGTTCTCCTTTCACATGATCACTTCTATTTCTTGGTGTGGATCTTTATTTCCTTACTACCCCAAAAAATCCATCACAATCTTCTGCACTCTCCACCTTGGTTGCCCACATATTATCGATTGTGACTGTGCATGAATCTTTATGATTGTATTATTTGATGGTCTTAAATTCATCGACCCCTTCCTCCTCCACTTAATAATAAAGGGGCGTTGTTGACGTCCACCCCTTCTTCAAATGGACCATCATGTTGGTGGCTTTGGAGACATTTGCAGCTAAACCTCGTGAAATAGAAATGCCAACCATAACCTTGCTCCCATTGCATCAATGTGCCTACCGACAAACTCAACCCATTTTTAGACTACACTGTAATGAGGAATGGATGACTTGTTCTCTGTTAGGTCTTCATGTTTAAATTTTTCAAGGGCATTTTAACATACTTCACTAGAAAGCAGTAGAGCTTGGATGGTACCTAAATGAAGGATAATTATGATGGCATAGACTTGCATGGAGGAGTTTTAAAAGTTTGGTTTTAAATAATTCCTTTTATTCATGGGTAATTAGTGCAATTTATGTTTTTTTTAATAGTTTTATAGCTCTGAACTTCAAATATCAATGTAAATTATGTTTTAGCTAATGTTTTATTTTTTTATTGATGCCATTGGATGTACTAAATGTTCTAGAAGTTTCTAAAGATGAATTGATCTGTTTTTTATCCTACAACTAATACAATTTTGGCTACTAGTAATTCAAGAATTTTGAACAATCAGTTGTCTGAATTAGTTCTCTCGTTTTTCACTATCCTTATTGTAGATTCTCCTTTGCTGAATTAATTTGAACTTGGCCACAATGAAGTATCATCAGAGTAAAGTTTAGAAAATGTTAGGATTGAGAATTTGGCCACACAGTGTTTCGTAAGTCTTGATAAGCGACCAAAATTGCTAATTTTATAGATTGAATTTCTCTATTCGAAGTGCAAATGGAAATTTTAAATGCTTGCACAATTTCACTGCCTTGTTACTTTTCAATCTTATGAATTTGTAAAATATATTTTGCGTCTCTTTACTGACTTTAATTTGCAGTTGCTTTGAGTACATCGAGGAAATGATTCACAAGCAAGAATCAATGATAAATGTATTCCGTCTGTTGGTCTTACTTTCTGTCACCAATAATGGTTTACCAAAGAAAAACTTCGACTATTTGAGGTAAATGCTGAAAGGTACTTACCATTTTGTTTGCAGTCTTGACATTAAAAACCATTCTTCTTACCATTTCATTGGTGGCATCTTCAATTATTATTGTTAATGAAAACATTCTATGTTTCACTTTTGCTTCGCCAAATGAGCTGGATGCCCTTGATTTTTTGTAGATACTGTGGTAAGCTCAGAAGTTTGATTTTTATTGCATTTCTTTTTTTTATGAAAACTGAACCATCTTTTCTTTAAATAGTTGCAAAATTTTACCAATGTGTTGGCTTCCGCCACTTCTTTCCTAACTCTGCAACAGTTTTGGTTGCCTACTATGTGCTCTGCTCCTTCATTTATGTTCTTCTCATCCCCATTTTTCTTTTTCCCATCACTATCTTAAAAGCTTGTAATCTCAAGAGCTGGTAGGAGCCGCTCCTTATTGGGCTATTCGCTCTAGCGTCACTCCACACTCTCATTAGATGTGATGTTTCACATTTCCTTTCAGATGGCTTAGATGTTTGTTGAAGAATACCATGGTTGCGTTGAGATATAAATTGATGCTAATGGGTCAGCTTCAGATTCAACTTAAAAATTTCTCAGCTAATTTAACAAAAAATGACATACTTGTTTAACTGGTCGAAGGAGTAAGCAAAACTTAATTTTGTTATAAGCACTTAAACGAGTGGATCCTGACAAGTTTTGGGTCAATTTAATTCATGCCTAACATGAAATACTTGACGAACATGGACATTAGCTTGCCTTTCTATGCGTAAACTTTGGATTTACAGCAAAAAAATTGTTTGTCTGGGCTGCCGTTAAGCCTTTTTTTATCTGAAACTGATGCAATATATAGGGATTCCCTTCAAGATGTGTAAAAATTCAGAGAGTGCTCATTTGAACTCTAGTATGTCCATATCATACTCTGGTTATCATTTTGGTTGGGCCGTTGGTTGACAACACAGGTTCTAGAATTCAAACAAAACAAGTAATGTTCATAAGTAAAACAAAAGTTTTTCGCGCTACTTTCACACTCATTAACTTTGACTTTTTAGGACCTTAGTTCTTGAAGAAAATTTTTGTTTTTACACAACATAGATTATGGGCTGATGCATTGGATTTCATCTCTAAGCATTCATGTTCTGAGGTTAGACGAGTATCATGACTTCTATGGCCTGATGTGGTTGTGTTTTTTTTTTTTGGGCATTTACATATATGTTACACAATTCTTATGCATTAAAATATCTAAAATCTAAACATTCATATTGACTTGCATATCACTCAAATCCTTAACATCACATCAAAAATTCCACTTTGATTTCCTTTCTAAAATTGAAATAAACCTTTTCATGCATAGGTTTATGATACAAAAGTGTTATAAATGTAAATATTAAACTTTTGGTGTTACATATGTAAATACATAAGAATTGTGTGGTATGTATGTAGATTTCCCCTTTTTTAGCAGTGTAGATCATTGGATCATCATTAGTTGTCATATGTAGTTAGATTTTGTAGTATTAAAGATCATTGGGATTACTTTGTGAATCATTTAGATATGTACAGATCAGGTGCACATTACATTTCTGAAAATTTATTTTAATTGGAGTAGTGGTTCATTGTTGATTTGTCTAGTCTTATTGGAAATTTGGTTCTTTCTAGGATTAAATTCTATTTCTTCTCAGGATACTTGATCATGGACTGACACAAGCACTTACTGTATCCCACAGGGACATATTGACATATATCACATGATATATAATTTACGTGGACTTCATTTTGCATTTATTCTCTATTTTGCTAGTTTTCCCTTGTTTTATTATTTGGAAGATTTACATGCATACCGCCCAAATCTTATGCATTTGCATATCTGATAGTGGAACTAGTTAGGATTTAGCGGAACGCAAAAAACAAACTTTTATTAATATAGAAATGGGGTTACAACACGACTCAAACGGAAATGAAATACAATAATAGACTAATCTCCAATTAGGACTGTTGGAAGAGTTTCAAAGGCGATGGTGGTGTCGTCGGGGTGGTAGGGAAAGGTGGGGAAGGCAAGGTGGTTGTTTGGGTAGGTTGAGGTTGTGTTTGGTTGGTTGTAGGTAAGATGGACAACAAGGTTGTGGACGGAGTAGAGGTGGTGATAGAGTGGTGGAGGGATATGGGGGTGGTCGGTGGCTAGGGGAGAGGTAAGAGAAGGGTCGGGGGAGAAGTAAAGAAGGATATTGGAAGGATACAATACCACCTCAAAGCAGGATACTGCCAAAGCATCACGTCGTTAGGAAACACTACACCAAGTGCGGCAGCTCACTCCTACTCCTTTGCGAGAGTTCGCTTGCGAGACCCCAATGCATCTTGATCCCTCCTCCCACATCTACCCGCTTCGCGACATTTTGCAGGGCTTCTGGTCCTCCTGGTATCAAAGCGCACCGCTTCGGGGCGCATTCAGTGCTTGCATGTGGGCGTTGTTTTAGCGCCCGCATCAATATCTAACATTTGAAGTTTAATTTTTACATATATGCTACTTTCTCTATGTATTAAAAGGTATTTTACTTTTTAAAAGTTAATATAGTGGCATTTTTGATGTGATATCTAAGATTTGGGTGGTATAAGTGTAAAAAACTAAGTCTAGGTGTTAGATATGTAAATACATAAGAATTGGGTGGTATGTATGTAANGAAGATTTGGGTGGTATAAGTGTAAAAAACTAAGTCTAGGTGTTAAATATGTAAATACATAAGAATTGGGTGGTATGTATGTAAATGTCCCTTATTATTTACACCTTTATGAATTTGTGGTTCTTATATTTTTCATATAGGAGGGAGATCTTGCATAGCTATGGATTTGAGCATATGCCCGCACTATATATTCTCGAAAAAGCTGGGCTATTCAAGAGACAAGTGAGTCCAATCTTCATCATTGCTACATATTTCTTCTGTTTCATTCGAGTTAGTTTTCTCATTAACGCATATGTACTGCAATGTTGTCACATTTTGATATTTATTTTGCTATATTCTGACTGAAGCTTGTTTTATAGGAATCAAAAAGCAATTGGCTCGTGATTTCAAAAGCACTCCAGTTGATAGCTTCCGAGTCCGAAGCTTCCAAGTACTTTCCAACTTATTTTTCCGCCACTAAAGGATTAACACTTGGCATGTTATTTTGCATATTCTTCCATTATCCGTTTCTTATCATCAGCATACTCGTAAAATATGGGTTCTAAAATGTCATTTGAAAAAGTTGTGCGTCATTTAGTATAATCTACAGTCATAAAGTGTGTATACATAAAAAAGTTTAATAAGTATATAGGATTTCTAAATGCATTTCGCTCATTTCTTGAGTGTTTTTATTTGTTTGCTATTTTGATTAGCATGCATTTTTTTTATATAAATTCTTGTAGGATTCAAACATGCTGACCGTTGCATCTCACTTTAAGATATCGAACTTTACAGGCCTGATGATATTTCATACATTTTTTCGGGATATGCACCTCTTAGCATCCGTATTGTCCAACATGCAATAAGATCCGGGTGGTATAAGACTTCCATTTTTCTGTATTGATTAAATTTTGGTCATAATTTTTGTGTGCTCGACTTTATGTAGGTAAATTTAGCTATTGATAAGCTTTGTTTTGCAGGCGGTCAATTGATGAAATATTGAGGCTTCTTCCTGGACCACATGTGGATTTGAAGAGAGTAAGCACATGCCCCCTTCATAACTTTGTATTTGGATAAAATTAAGGTTGAATTTCATTATTTCATAATGTTAATCAATTGCGCATCATGAACATAAATAGGGTGGCTCAACCAATAGTTCCCCGTTTGATAAAGTTCCCAGTGCTCAATCAAATATTGACAGGTGTGGATTAACCTTTTTACGAATTCTAATCATTTTTTTTCTCTTGCGCATTTTTCAATATTTTGCATAGTCGAATGGTTTGTTTCATATCGTAAATACTCGGTCATATTTTGTCATCATTTTTGTGTTGTATTCTATTCTATCTATGATGCTTGAACCCTTCTTCTAGATGATGAGCGTGGTGGAAAAATTCTTTAAATTGAATAATGAAATCAAATTGAAAAAAAATAAGAGATCAATTCATTTGCTTTAGTTTGCAATATTACATAAACCAAATATTCTGATTTGATTCAGTTTTTGNAAATAAGAGATCAATCCATTTGCTTTAGTTTGCAATATTACATAAACCAAATATTCTGATTTGATTCAGTTTTTGAGTTTGGAGATGAATCTAAACCAAATATTTCTTGGGGGGTTTGGAAGGGGAGGGATTGTGGAATTATAAGTTTCCTATTTTAGATTTATTCTCAATTTATTCTTTTCTTATTATGTTGTATTTCTTACCTTTTTTTAATTGTTGTGTTATTGGTAAGTTGTAATAGTAGGAGTTAAGTTTGCACTAGCCTTTCTCCACCTTNTAATTGTTGTGTTATTGGTAAGTTGTAATAGTAGGAGTTAAGTTTGCACTAGCCTTTCTCCACCTTTCTACACAAAAAATACCACCATTTTAACTCCGTTGACGAGGCATTTGTCGAATCAGACAACTTAGCCCCGTTTGGCATCACTTCTGTTTACTATTTTTATTTTAATTTTTTTTCTTTTATCTTTGAAATGTGTATGTTGATTTATCTTTAAAAATACTTGAAATATATAAAAATATATTTTTGTGTCTCTAAAAGTAATTTATCTCAACCAAAGATATTTTTATTCAAATTAAAACATATAAAACAAAATAAAAATAAAAAATAAAGATGATTACAAACGGCCTCTTAGGGATTTGTTATAAAATTTAACATTGATGTTTTTTTTTTTGTTTAAACAGGGTTGCTGATGGTCGTCGTGCTTTAGTATTAGTGTTTTTCGTTGGAGGCGTAACTTTCGCAGAGATAGCCGCTCTTCGTTTTCTGAGTTCGCAGGTTCTGCACCTCTTACCGGAACTCCGTCTCTTAATTTTTTATTTACATACGCAGCACACAATTCTTATGTAATTACATATCTGAACCCTAAACTTTAATGTTTACATGCATGGCACTTGGTGCATTAAACTCATGCATGAAAAGGCTTGTTTCAAATTTAAAAACTGTTAATAGTGCTATTTTTGATGTGAAATTAAATAACAGTGCTATGCGTATAAATATGAAAATTTAGGTGGGAGATATGTAAATACATAAGAATCGCATGCTATGTGTGTAAATGCCCTTTTTTTTCATTTAGCAAACATGTTTGTTTTCTTATCGCTAGTTTTTCGACTTAAAAACCTATTTTTTGATGTGCTCTCTTTAGCCATTATCTTGAACGTCTTAACGCATTAGGACCATCTTCTAATTTGCGTCATCTTTAGCTCGAGCTGATGTAAAAGTTCAGTTTCGAGTCGAGTCCAACTCGCTTGAGCTCGGTATGGTGAGACTGTTTTATCTGTAAGAGTTTGCTCTTAGATAGACATGGAGGCTGTAACTCAAAAGGTTATCGTAACGGTCTTGTGGTTTAAAAATCAAAATGGCCGAGTCACTATTTCTCGGTTCAATGTTTTGCTTACTTTAGTGCTGTATGAGGCGACAATGAGACTTTTTAAGTTGTGGAGCCTAGTTTTGGTCTTTAGAATAGAATGTGGTTTCATAGACTTAGTTAAGGGTGCTATGTTTGTCTCAAAAAAATTCAAGGTTATAATTCTAGACAATCAAACTATAGTAAAATCCATCAATTTGGTGAGCCCTTAATTTTTTTTTGTTTTGTTTTGTGCATTGCTCTTATTTTTGTCCTACATGTTTTTCTTTTCTTTTGGAATAATTACATACACAGCAACTGAAATATTGCTATTTAGAAAATCTAACGGCCAGGTGATATTTTATTTTTGAACTACCGAACCATTGTATATATTTGTGCCCCGATTAAACCATTGAGAATTTGATAAAAATGAAAAATATGGGTTGATTCGGGTGGTATCTATGTAAACATCTACATACCACTCAATTTTTATGTGTTCACAAATCTAACGCCTAAACTTCAATGATATCTTTGATACGATATGAATGATTCCGAGTGGTATAAATGTAAAAGTAAATTGAGGGGTGGATTGCTACCTTTGTTAGACAAATCAATTTCACCTTTGTTGCACCTCTTATTTGCAGGATGGAATGGGCTATGATTTTATCATCGGAACAACGAAGATTGTGAATGGTAACAGCCTGCTTGAACCTCTCATTACTAACTGAAGTTCCAAAGAGAAATGTAAGTTGGTTTGGTTATAATTGTCTGAAAGATCTTAAGATGTCTAATTTTTAAATATTTTATATTTATACAGTTGGGCATTTACATACATACCACATAATTCTTATGAATTTACATATATAACTTCTAAAGTTTGATATATATATATATATATATATATATATATAATAGGTCATGCATAAGTTATAAATGTAAATATAAAAAGATTAGGTATTGGAGATGTAAATATATTAGATTTGTGTCCTATGCATGTAAAAGTCTGTTTTATTTACCATGCAGCATTTCAAGTCCAGAAGAGCATTACACGCTATCTAAATTGTTAATGATTTAGTTGTATTATATGCAAAGATATAAATTTGATAGTTGTTTTATATTTTTGAGTGTAATTATATATATAAATCAATAAATTTATTCATTTATATATGCATGCTATTGTTGTTAGATACGAAAATACATAGGAATGAGAGATTTGGGTGGGGGCCTGAATTTTTTATTTACAAAGATTCAAAATCTGTACTTGTTGTAATGGGAAAAAAAATTTCGTACGTAAGACATACATAATAATGCGTACGTTAAGGTTATGCAGAGGGTACAAGGGGGTTATATCTGCGTTATATCATCTAACTCTCCGTAACCTACCTGTAACTAACAAATATATGAAAACAGAGCCATAAAACTTAATAGAAATTATAAAAATAGGTTACATGTAAGTTACATGGGGGTCATAATGCGGATATTATAACACCCCTTTACTCTATATATAACCCTGAGCGGTGGTTTGTCTGATAATTGTTCGAGTAATTTTTAATCGAAGAATTTACATACATTTCACATAATTTTTTTCATATTTACATATCTAACATCTAAACTTGAATATTTTTATTAATAATATTTTAGTGTAATGATTTTTTGCACAATTTATTTCTTTGTAAATATCAGTAATATTTCAGCTTTCTATGTATAAATATGAAAGTTTTGGTGCATAAATACATGAGTTTTTTTATGATATGTATGATTGCACCTTTTAAATTTTTAAATTTTGTGCGAAGTTGATCTTAAATTTACAAAACCGTCCAAATTTGGAAGCTTTTTAAAAATAAAAAAAATTAAAGCTCCCAATTACTAAATTGAGGTGAAATATATGGCATATTATTTTCAGGTAAATAATTAGCCTACTGGTGACATGTTTTTGTATTATAATGTATCTTCTTCCTCCTATTGCCTCTTATCTTTATTCATATATGTTACTAGTTTAAAAAAATGTTGCTATTTGTAATTTGTGTTATAGGACGATTCTGAGTTCTCACTCAGAGTTATTACTCCTCCCTTTCTTATTATCACATTATGGGCATAATTTATGTCATGATCTGTAGCGCTTAGGGTTGTAAATGAGCCGAGCTTGAGTTCGGATCGTTCGAAATTGTTCGTGTTCGAAATCAACTCGTGAACAGTGTGTTCGTGTTCGGCTTGAAATTGACTTGTTAACATTAAATTAAAAAAAAATAGATGTAGAGTGTTGGATTCGAATATGAATCAAATGTACGCAAAAGAATGCACATAACTATATTATCACACGAGTCGCTACGTTTTGAATTTAAATATAAATATATATAATATATTATTATATAAATAATACATATAATATATTATTATATAAATATTTATATAATTTTTTTTTTTATTTCGAGCTATAATGAGTCGAACACGAGCGAACAAAGAGTTGTTCATGTTTGACTCATTTATAATTCGAGCTTTAAAAACTTGTTATTGTTCGGCTCATTTACTTAACGAACGAGTCGAACACGAGCTGCTCGTGAACAACGAGCTTTTCTGACAGCCCTGCTGGCGCTGCAACTTGGAATATTAAAGTGAAAATGGATGATCGGTTCATATTTTAAATATACTATTTCAGAGCTTTAATTTACAATATTTCATTTAAATTTAAAATTTTTACAGTCGGTAGTGATGCAAAAACTGCAATGATGTGTTCATCTTTTTAAGATCTATCAATTATTTTTCTAAATAATATTAATATTTAAATGCATGAGTTATATTATTCGGCCAATAAAATATTTCTAAATAATAATAATTCACATATTAAAAATATTTTGCAAGATGATATCAGTAAAAAAAAATATAGTAAAGAAATAAAAAATTATTCATTATTTTTATTTATTTTAATTACAATATTAAATATCCGAATAGGAAGTGTTAGCTCACCTCTGAACAGTTGTTTCTTCCAACAGGTTCTCTCAAACAACTTGCTATTGCCTTCACCGCAGCTTCAACGGATGCATCTTCACCCTGAAAATCATTGCTCATATAATATAATATTGCAGTATTTACATCAATGCCACCCCAGTTCTATGTATTTACATATCTAACACTTGATTTTACTTTTTTTACATTTATACCACTTATGAAATAAAAAAAAAATCTAACACAATTTGAACTTCTAAAAAGTGAAATACTCCTTTCAAGCATAGGTAAGGTTGCATATATTTAAAAAGTTCAGGTGTTATATGTGTAGCATACATCAAGAGGAATCTGTAACGATACAAGATCCATGTTGTTCTTCAAGATATTGATTGTATTACCAATTTAATTTGCATGCATGTCTTATAGAAGATAAATTGTCCTTATGAATATTTTAAACGTGATTTTATAGAAGTAATTGATGACACACATGTCAATGCACGAGTTGGACAACAACAATAAGATTGCATGTATCGGACACTGTGGATCTACAACTTATAATATGTTAACATTTGTAACTTTAATATGTATTTTACCTTAATGACTTATGGAAAGTGAATGCTCATGATAGTTCCATATTTAAATTTGCTACTCAGGAATGTGATAAAAATTTTTAATGCACCCATCTGATTAATACATTAATGACCATCTATGAGGAGTTAAGTTTTAAGTGATGTACTAATAATATTATTACTCAAGGAAATACTATATCATTGATTTGAGATATCCTATGAAACGGGGTTTCTTAAAACCATTCCCTGTACGAGATATCATTGTCTTGATTTTGAGCATACCAGCCAAGTGATCAAGGGGAGAAATGAATTGTTCAAATACATCAAATATTATCTCATTGAAGTCATTAATCTGTTAGTTTAGAGCTGTAGATTTTTTCTATTATTTTGTAATTTCTTTTGGTTGATGTCTAATACTTAGAGATTAGTTGATGTTTATTATCTCTTTCATGTTTTAAGACTTTAATTTTTGAAGTTATAACTTTAGAGTAGCATATTTTTCTTTATATACATTGCTAATTATAAATCTTAATTTTTTTTGTTGTTCTATTGCATATGAAGTTTAATTTGTTGATTAAGCATAACTAATTATAATCTCAGCGAAAATGAATTCAAAGTCATCAAGTACTTGAAGAAATTTGTATCATCATTGTGATATTTAGTGCTCTGAATACACATAAAAAAAAGAAGTCAGCTATACGAAGGTATTTTATTATAATCTCAGAAATAAGACACTTGAAGATTGCATATTTTTTCGATGAGCTGAGAATATGAAAAAGTTCACTCCTAATAGTGATCAAATTAGGAGAGATATGGACAAAAAGTTATCCCGAAGACTAATCTTCTGGATATGAAGGTGAGAACTGTTATAACTTGATATTGTAGTTTTTATTATTTTAATATTATGCATAAAGTGATGTCTAAAAGTTAAAATTGAACTTTTGATGTGCTTTATGCACTGTTGAAGTTGTTATTGTATTCTACTATAATTATTTAAAAAACTACAGTAATTCAACTAAGTTACATCTATAAGAGCATAACTGTCTTTTTTTGTAAAAAATAGCTGCAACATAGCAAATTATCCAAACAGAATCACTGCTGCACCAACAGTAGCTTGNTAAATAGTGATCAAATTAGGAGAGATATGGACAAAAAGTTATCCCGAAGACTTATCTTCTGGATATGAAGGTGAGAACTGTTATAACTTGATATTGTAGTTTTTATTATTGTAATATTATGCATAAAGTGATGTCTAAAAGTTAAAATTGAACTTTTGATGTGCTTTATGCACTGTTGAAGTTGTTATTGTATTCTACTATAATCATTTAAAAAACTACAGTAATTCAACTAATTTACATCTATAAGAGCATAACTGTCTTTTTTTTTTGTAAAAAATAGCTGCAACATAGCAAATTATCCAAACAGAATCACTGCTGCACCAACAGTAGCTTGTTGACAGCAACAGTGAAGTTGCTTTCCTTCACAACTGCTTCAAAAAACAGCAGTAGTCCTAAACGTACTAGGGAAGTAGCTTCACAACTGCTTAATCTTATTAAAAAACAGTAGCCTCTCCAAACACACTCCAAGTCAAATGCTCTAAGAAAATTTCTATTGTTAAAGAAAGCAAAAAAATAGACAACACAAGCATTTACCAAAAAAAACCATAGGATTCCTTAGTTTCTGAAAATGTTTAGGGGGATTTACATACACACTGCATAATTCTTATATATTTATATATTTAACACCTAAACTTTACTATTTGCTTATATAACACTCAAANTAAAACAGCAGCCTCTCCAAACACACTCCAAGTCAAATGCTCTAAAAAAATTTCTATTGTTAAAGAAAGCAAAAAAAATAGACAACATCAAGCATTTACCAAAAAAACCCTAGGATTCCTTAGTTTCTGAAAATGTTTAGGGGGATTTACATGCACACTGCATAATTCTTATATATTTATATATTTAACACCTAAACTTTACTATTTGCTTATATAACACTCAAACCATTCCTTCAAATCAAAATATCACAAATACCAAAATTTTTAAAGTGAAACACACATTTTCATGCATAAGTTTTGATTTAGGTGTCAGAGATATGCATGTAAATTCTCCAAACGTTGGACTCTGGCCCTTCAAATGAGAAATCCACATAAAATGCTTTTAAAACTCGAGGGACTGAATTGTAAAGGTTGAGGAGTAGATATAATTAATACCCACTAACATAAAACTAAGCTAGGAATCTGAAACCAATAGACTCAACAATAGCAATATAAAAGTTCATAAAACCAAAAAGACATACTTTTCTAGCTTACCTTTTCTTTCCAGTAAAATATGTTGCCATATTTCCCAGCTAAGCGACTCCAAAAGCTTCTTGGTATGTCCAAATCAACGGTGGCACCGACATTGAAGTTCAATATATTACCTGTTCCAAAAGATAAACAAATATGTAAAACAGAACATTATAGCAAGAAATGTACAAATTGTAGTCAAAACTCTGGTTAAAAGCTTTACCAACAAGAAAGTATTTTCAAGATGATTTTAGTCATTTAAAAATATTTATATAAATTAATATGAATGATAATGTATTCACATGCTAGATTTGATGATTAAAAGGTTTAATAAGAATATTAAAATTATTAGTTGCAATTTTGTTTCAAATGGCAATGTTTAACTTTAATAAGCTAGTGCTAATCAGTCAAATTAATTGCATAGCCTTAACCTGAAATTTAACATCAGTATAAGCACCAACTAAGTATTAGACTATAAGCAATCAACACTCTATTCTTCTACACCATTGAAAGCCATTCCATTCGACAAATTTAATAGTTTTGACTAAGTTTTTTTTTGGATCATTTGCAAGCATACCACACAATTCTTATATATTTACATATCTAATATATAAATTTTCGTATTTACATTCTAGCACTCAAATCATTAACATCACATTAAAAAATATCACTCTAATTAAAATTTTAGAAGTCTAATATATTCATAAATGCAAATAACATACCTCCAACCATTGATATTTATGTTTAACTTTAGAGAGCTTCTATACCTTTTNCTTTCGTATTTACATTCTAGCACTCAAATCATTAACATCACATTAAAAAATATCACTATAATTAAAATTTTAGAAGTCTAATATTTTCATAAATGCAAATAACATACCTCCAACCATTGATATTTATGTTTAACTTTAGAGAGCTTCTATACCTTTTATTACTCTCCAATTGATGGTGTATATTTTCTTAGAGAAGAGAATAGGTTTACAAACCGTCAAACTTAATTAATTAATTTTATATCATTGTGTATCTGCTGCCAACAAGCAAATATCAGTACAATTTTTCCAATAAGAACTGATTCAACGTCATTTATTAAATAAACGAATTTTGGATCTTTTTTTTTTAACGGTAACTAACAAAATCCTCTACAAGGTGGGATCGGCAACAAACAATTTATCCTGAAGAAAATTTTATTTCCCTTACCAAAGGTGGGATCAGCAACAAAGACAATTGTTCTGTCATCGACTTGCCAGAAGTCTCTAATTGCTAATCCTGAAATCAAAAGCAAAGTTAAAATATTTTTCTCAAGGATATAGTAAAAAAGAAAAAGAAAGTTAAAAGGATACTAATTCACCTAACGTCAGAGGAAAATTCATGTAAATAAACAAAAAGAGTACATTTCATAGATTCTAACATCATGTTATCTTCCAAGAAAATTGCATATAATATCATGTTTACATAGACCAGTGGATAAAAGAGCCTGGATTGCCCACTTAATGTCTATNGAAAAGGATACTAATTCACCTAAAGTCAGAGGAAAATTCATGTAAATAAGCAAAAAGAGTACATTTCATAGATTCTAACATCATGTTATCTTCCAAAAAAATTGCATATAATATCATGTTTACATAGACCAGTGGATAAAAGAGCCTGGATTGCCCACTTAATGTCTATTAAGTTGTCTTGGAACAACTTCTTCATGATATGGAACCTTGGAGCAGCTGTATGAAATTTAAAGCAGGAATTAATGATTAAGGCCTTGTTTGGAGCCTTTTTTTTTATTTTTTTGCTTTTACTTTTTAAGAGCATGTTTGCTTGATTCATTTTTTAAATATTTTTATATTTTATTTTTACTAAAATATAACTTAGTTTTTTATAACACTCAAAACATCATTTTAGATGCTTCGAATGTTTTCAAAGCAATATCACTCACAAACATGTTTCATTTCAAAATAAAATATAAACAAAACAAAATAAAAATAAAAATTAAGGNTTGATTCATTTTTTAAATATTTTTATATTTTATTTTTACTAAAATACAACTTAGTTTTTATAACACTCAAAACATCATTTTAGATGCTTCGAATGTTTTCAAAACAATATCACTCACAAACATGTTTCATTTCAAAATAAAATATAAACAAAACAAAATAAAAATAAAAAATAAGGATAAAAGATAAAAGTGATCATATATGGCCCCTAAGTTTCTGAATTATTACCTGGTGTTTCGGGATAATTTTGTGTAAGGAGTCGGAGCTTAAATCCTGTATCCTTTTCAAGATCTGCAATCTCTTGACGAATTCGATTCTCCTAATAGGAGCTTGCAACATATACTCCCTTAATTATGATTATTAAGAAACAGTAAAATGATAAGAAGATTTTAAAGTACAATGCGGTTAGAGTAGTGAAATGTAAATATTAGAAAAAAATGCTTATATATTGCATATAAAATCTACTTTGGCAGGAAAATAACGTTAACATATAAGAAAATTTCACTATAACTCGATCTATCTTTGTTTGTTCAGGATNCATGTAAATATTAGAAAAAATGCTTATATATTGCATATAAAATCTAGTTTGGCAGGAAAATAACGTTAACATATAAGAAAATTTCACTATAACTCGATCTATCTTTGTTTGTTCAAGATTGGCTGTGTTTATTTTCCTCTTTAGATTCTCTGATCTTCATTCAAGCCTGAAGAAATATCACTTGGCTGGTAATCGGACTAACTATTCCATGGGGGTAAAAATTTCCAAAATTTAGTTAATATGCCTATGAGCTAGAAATTTTCAGCAGGTTGCTAGGAAAGTAAAGAAAACATAAAATTCTAAACAATAGTGTAAATTCTGGCATAATTCCTAAATTACAGTTTAACCTTTACAGCATACTAAAGTTCTAGTGCAGCGGCTTGCTGTGTTTTCAGATTCCGGAGTCAAACCGATACTTCAGTAGATGCCGTTTCCTAATGCAAGAAAATCCAAAACTTCACAAAAACCTACAACTTGAGTAACTATAAATCTACTTAGTTTAGAGTTCTTTCCTCGAGAAAATAATTGTTGCATTTGCAAGTTATTTCAGCAAGCTAGAAATGGCAATTCATTTAGTAAAACTCCTTGGGATTTGTATAAATATTGGTAATACCAAAAATAAGAGAAAATTTGACACCTGGCCTGCAGAGAGAAATCCAGCAACATCAACAATGGTGCTAAACTCTTTCGGCAGCAATTCTGGTTTGTTAACCCCAACTTTTGCATCAACAGATCTGGAACCTGCATTTGTTGAAGATATTTATTTATTCAGAAGTGGCATAGTTTCCTAATTAGGGCTGTCAAAACGGCTCGTTGCTCGCGAATAGCTCATGTTCGGCTCGTTAATAAGCTCGTGTTCGGCTAATTCGCTAAGTTAGCGAGCTGAACACGAACAACACGAACAAATATTTGTTCGTTCGTGTTCGGCTCATTTTGACTCGAAATACTACTAATCAATTATAATATATACATATATATCTTTGAAGAGCAGTCGTTTTTAAAAATTTAGTTGACTACAAGGCTACAAAGATTTATAATCAATTAAAAGTATTAATAAAGAAAATATNAATGTAAATATTAGAAAAAATTCTTATATATTGCATATAAAATCTAGTTTGGCAGGAAAATAACCTTAACATATAAGAAAATTTCACTATAACTCGATCTATCTTTATTTGTTCAAGATTGACTGTGTTTATTTTCCTCTTTAGATTCTCTGATCTTCATTCAAGTCTGAAGAAATATCGCTTGGCTGGTAATCGGACTAACTATTCCATGGGGGTAAAAATTTCCAAAATTTAGTTAATATGCCTATGAGCTAGAAATTTTCAGCAGGTTGCTAGGAAAGCAAAGAAAACATAAAATTCTAAGCAATAGTGTAAATTTTGACATAATTCCTAAATTACAGTTTTAACCTTTACAGCATACTAAAGCTCTAGTGCAGCGGCTTGCTGTGTTTTCAGATTCCGGAGTCAAACCGATACATCAGTATATGCCGTTTCCTATTGCGAGAAAATCCAAAACTTCACAAAAACCTACAAATTGAGGAACTATAAATCTACTTAGTTTAGAGTTCTTTCCTCCTTGAGAAAATAATTGTTGCATTTGCAAGTTATTTCAGCAAGCTAGAAACGGCAATTCATTTAGTAAAACTCCTTGGGATTTGTATAAATATTGGTAATACCAAAAATAAGAGAAGATTTGANTGAAAGAGAACTCTTCTTTCATTTGACTATAATAATTTTCCATAATCCTCTTCCTCTAGTCAACGATGAAATAAGCTCGTCTAACTCCTTCTCAGTTAGACTATAGTTGGAATAAAAACATAAAGTGTTCAGTGGCAAATGATAAAACTGATTATTACCTTAAATGAGAAAGGTACCATCTTTATTCTAACCATGACTCCTTCTTCTTCAGCTTCGATGAGATTTGCATAAAACTACCGAACAACAGAATTAACTACCACAACAGCAAAAAAAACAAAATCGCTCCCACTGGCGGTGAACAATCAAATCCTCTACAGCTCCTCCCGGACTCTTGAAACAACGCTCAGGGATAAAATTTCTTGATTGCAGTGCATCACTGTATCGATCCTGAGCTCTCACACCAAAAAACTTGCTTGAATCAAATTGGGCTTTTCCCTTGCTCCTCTTCTTCCTTGGTGTCATTTCTAAAAAATTATATAAAATTCACAATAAATTCCAAATTCAACTCTAAATCATTAAACTCAATTCCTGAGAGCTTAAACTACCAAATTTATGTATTTCCCATAGTTTTTTCTCAAATTTTCACCATGAATAGTGATTTTTGGGTAGATCCCTAATGTGATCAAAATACATGGTGAAACTAAAAATTTTTTACATAGAAGTGAAGCTCTTATCTCAAGAAGATCAAATCAAAGAAAATTTTCTCAAAACCACCAAGAAATCTTCAAATTAGGGGATGCCTGTCCGCGATTATTTCGGGTTGGTTTGTGGGGTTGCCCGTAAGAAGCTGTCGGAATCGAAATCCCTTCGCCCGCTTCGGAAGGACATTGAAGTATGAAATCAAACTGACTCCATATTTTTCATAGTTTAAAATGAAAGATCATTGTACCTCAAATTATGTATCTATCCCGAAGGATAAACACAAGACTTGAGGATGAGGCTCGATCAAAATAAACTAAGAAAAGTATGACATGTATTTGGTCTGCGAAACCTTTGTATTTGCCGACAAATTCCCCTATTTAATATAAAAGATTAAATAGTTTATATTAAGCTGGGTTCGGACATGCATCCTATAAGGGCAAGCCCCTATAGTTAATTACATCTTAAATGACTAAAGTCACTTAAGAAAACTCTCGATAAAAATCAAGGAATATTATCTTCAAGGAATTTCAAATGGTAAGACTCTTCAACGAAATCGAACATAGAAGTGTGAAAGAGGATTGGTTCAAATTTGGAACATTTTATATTAGAATCTAAAGGAAGGAGGAACTAGAGGATATCATGCTCCAGAGGAGAACCTCGGTGACTTCCCAAGTTATCCTAATGTTTAGCTTCAATTTTGAGGAGAAATATTTAGGTGTTTCATCCTTCCAATTTTATTAGTTAGGGCTTACATTTGTGTGAAATGATCACACAAATAGTCTAGAAGATGTGAGGATTTAGGTCGTGACAAACGACAACCTCAAAATCCTAAGACGAGTTAGGGCACTATCACACAAATAGCCTGAAAGATGTGAGGATTTAGGTCATGACAAACGACAACCTCGGAATCCTAATGATGTGAGGATTTAGGTCGTGACAAACGACAACCTCGGAATCCTAAGACGAGTTAGGGCTTAGTACAACAGAGCTATACAAAGGCCTAAAGATGAGGTGAGGATTTATGTTGCATAAGCAGACAACCTCAAAATCCTATGGCTTGGTTGTTTAATTGATTTAGGTCATGACAAACGACAACCTCGGAATCCTAAGACGAGTTAGGGCTTATATTGTATAGTCGGGCTATGCAAAGGCCTAAGGATAAGGTGAGGATTTACGTTGCATAAGCAAGCGACCTCGAAGTCCTATGGCTTTGTTATTTAAGTCTAAGGAAGGAAGATTGGTTTAGCTGGGGAGACTAAGTTTTGCTGTTGAAGATGGTCGTGCTGCCCACCAAGCTAGCTCCAAGCTCTTGTCGCGACGATTCCTATGGCTTTGTTATTTAAGTCTAAGGAAGGAAGATTGGTTTAGCTGGGGAAGACAGGTTAGTCTTATGGCTTTGTTGTTTATATCTAAGGAAGGAAGATTGGTTTAGCTGGGGAAGACAGGTTTTGGGTTGAAGATGGTCGTGCTACCCACAATGCTAGCTCCAAGCCCCTGCCACGACGAGTTTGAGTTACCGTGCTGCCCACCATGCTAGCTCCAAGCTCCTTCCGCGACGAGTTTGAGTTATCTATTGTGTCCGTGTTGCCCACCAAGCTAGCTCCAAGCTCCTGCTGCAACGAGTTTGAGTTATCTAGTGTGTCAAGTTATAAGGAAGGAAGATTGGTTTAGCTGGGGAAGACATGTTTTGCTGTTGAAGATGGCCGTGCTGCTAAGGAAGATTGGTTTAGCTGGGGAAGACAGGTTTTGCTGTTGAAGATGGCCGTGCTGCCCACGAATGAAGATTGGTTTAGCTGGTGAAGATAGGTTTTGCTGTTGAAGATGGTCGTGCTGCCCACCAAAATTGGTTTAGCTGGTGAAGATAGGTTTTGCTGTTGAAGATGGTCGTGCTGCCCACCAAGCTAGCTTGCCACAATAAGTCTGGGTTATCTATTGTGTCAAGTTATAATATCAAATCAGGTGGCCCTATGGTTGAAGTCCGCGACGAGTTTGAGTTATCTAGTGTGTCAAGTTATAATATCAAATCAGGTAGCCCTATGGTTGCTGCGACGAGTTTAAATTATCAATAATGTTAAATCAGTTGTCCCTATGGTTGAAGTTCTTTAAATTTTATGATGGCATATTAAAGTTGATTAGAGCGACACCGGTTAGGATCCTACGGTTCCCTCGTTCCGGCATCA
>JXCR01109593.1:30117-55208 GCA_002079205.1 Phalaenopsis hybrid cultivar
AATTTGGAGAGATTAGGTCATATGGTCAAAATTGGGGTTTTGACCCAAATCAAAATTAGGCTCAAATCATGGACCAATTGAGCTTGGATTTGGTTTAGTTTGGTCATAAAAAAAGTTAATTTGAGTTTGGGATTGTAATTGGGGTCAATTGAGATCAAATTGATGGACATTTGAGTTGATGAAAAAGTGAATTAGTGTTTAGGATTTAAATTGGGGTCAATTGAGATCAAATTGATGGACATTTGAGTTGGATTTGGGGAAATTTGGATCTTTAAACTCAATTGAGATCAAATTTATGGACATTTGAGTTGGATTTGGGGAAATTTGGGTCTTTAAGAGTAATTTGGGGATTTTGGTTAAAGATGGTCAAATTGGCCAAATTGGGTCATGTGGTAGTTGAGAGAAATAAGAAATTAGGAATATTTTGGATTTTTTGGGATTTTATGGGAATTTTTGAAATTTTTGGGATTTGGAGCTATGTTGGGGTATTTTGGTAATTTGGGGGTGTTTTAGGGGTAAAAGGCCATGATGGGTATTTTGGTAGAGTTGAGGTATCAATCATCACAATAAGCCATGGACCAAAGGAAACTCCATTTTGGGTCCTCTATGTAGTGGTTCTAGCCAGACCATAGCCCTAGGGCTAGTAGGTTTAGGGGATCATCTACATGAGTATCCCAAAAGATCAAGGGATCTAGGCTAGAAATTTGAGTTCAGGTTTGTGAGTGATTGTGAGTGTAGATGAGTGTGGATGAGTGTAGTGAGTGCCTTAGCTCCAGACCAACACCTAAGGTCAACCCTAAGGTCCAGCAATCCAAGAGTGACTCATCCTGAGTTCCCCCCACAGTGACCCCACCTACTAGGTATTTAGAGGTTGAGAGTAATATGTGGAACTTCAAGTTGAGTAAAGAAGAAGAAGAGGGTAGAATTTCTAATGGTGAGGGTTTCATGTCTAGTTTTCTAAGAATAGTCACAAGAAAAAAAAACATATGGCTAGACCTTAGGCTACTAAAGAGGAGAAACTAAACCTCAACCAAAATTGAGGTCAACAAATGAACCCTCAATAGGTGTGGTGTGCAGGGCAAGCACACCGCGCGTATTGGCGTTGACCGACGAGATCAACCAAAACCAATACAGACTCCTAAGTCAGCAGACCCAGAAGTACGTGTAGAGTTGTGTGTGTGATTTGTTTATGCTGGAGAATTAGCAGGTGATCATATGGTTGAAACCAAGGAGTAGAGACTCTCGCCGCGGATTAGAGGGTGAGTTTTGAGCTATGAAATTTCAGGTATTTATAAAGGATGGGAATCAGTATGTAAGTGCTAACCCCGATGTGGGAATTGAAATTTGGGTATCAATCCTGAAATAAGAATTAGATGTCATAATCCATTTAAGGTGGTCTTAGATGAGAATAGGATGTCTTGAATTAATCAAAGGGCTTATTCCCTCAACCTCAAGAATATTGTTGAATTTGATTTGAAAGATTGCGATAGGAGGGGTTCCTAAAGCAACACGGAATCATATATAAAATCCTCAACTTCTAGTATATCATAGGATTTGAATTGAATGATTGCGAGAAGAGGGGCTCCTACAGCAATGCGGAATCAGATATAAAATTCTTAACCTCTAGATTTGATTTGAAAGATTGTGATAGGATGAGAACCTAAAGCAACGCGGAATCGAATGTAGAATCCTCAACCTCTATTATTTGATTTGAAAGATTGCAATAGAATGAGAACCTAAAGCAACACAGAATCGGATGTAGAATCCTCAACCTCTAAAATTGATTTGAAAGAATGCGATAGGATGAGAACCTAAAGCAATGCGGAATCGGATGTAGAATCCTCAACCTCTAGAATTTGATTTGAAAGATTGCAATAGGATAAGCTCCTAAAGCAACGCGGTATCAGATGTAGAATCTTGAACCTCTTGAATTTGATTTGAAAGATTGCAATAGGATGAGCTCCTAAAGCAACGCGGTATCGGATGTAAAAATCCTCAACCTCTAGATTTGATTTGAAAGATTGCAATAGGATGAGCTCCTAAAGCAACGCAGTATCAGATGTAAAATCCTTAACCTCTTGAATTTGATTTGAAAGATTGCAATAAGATGAGCTCCTAAAGCAACGCGGTATCGGATGTAGAATCCTCAACCTCTTGAATTTGATTTAAATGATTACAATAGGATGAGCTCCAAAAGCAACACGGTATCGGATGTGAAATCCTTAACCTCTAAAACATCGTGTGGACCATTGCTAAGCAATGCAGAATCAGATGTGAAATACTCGTCCTCTAAAATATCGTGTGAATCATTGCAAAGCAATGCAGAATCAGATGTGAAATCCTGATCCTCTAAAATATCATGTGAATCATTGCTAAGCAATGCGGAATCAGATGTGAAATCCTCATCCTCTAAAATATCGTGCAAATCATTGCAAAGCAATGCGAAATTGGATGTGAAATCCTCATCCTCTAAAATATCGCGTTTCTAATTCATGGAAAACTAGTAGAATTTATGAAGATTGACATTGGTGAGGAAAAATTGTGAAACTTTGTGAGATTTTGTGCAGAATGTGAAATTCCGCGGGGATATGAAGAAAACTGGTGCAGACCAAGGTAGTTGCGCTATGCAAGCAAAGAGTAAGAAATCTCAAACTTGAGAAATTTATCATTTTCTTTTCTTTTAGTTAGGATTTGGACCCAGTTTTAGACAAGCACGACGTCTGAGCTTCTAAGAACGAGTCTTTATCTCTGAAACATTGCAAGGTACAATACTTCTTGAAGTATTGTCCACTGACAAATGATAAGTGTAGAAAATAGCCCATCCTTAAGGTACCATCAAAATTATATTCTTTCAAGTACACATAACATATGTGTTATTTCTACAGATACTATGGCTGGAGAGGCAGTAAGTTCGTAGCTTCGTTTGTAGCAGTCATCATTTGATTTATTGCAAATTCTGTAAAGGTTGTTGAAGTTGTCTTTGAGAAATCTTTTGAACGTTCTTTGAGTTGAAGTTGGAGTTGTATTTATTGTACACTGAAGGATATGACTTCAGGTTAGAATTTCCATTAACTGCTAATATCATTATAATGTATTTAATTCATTCTTTCTGAGCCTAAGCAGATTTTAGAATTTTGGTCGTGTGATCAAAACATTTTTCGTTTTCCAAAGATATTTCCGAGCCAATTAATAATCGACCAAAAGACTTAAGATTGTTGAACTTCTTCTTGAATATAATATCAATAGAATTTTTTTAAAGAGAGCATTTTAAGTTTCATTAATCAGGGGAAACTCGGACACCAATTTTTGATTATACGTCCACCTCAAGCTTCTTCTCAGAAAGACTTTTCTTTTGCTTTGATTTTTTTTTTCATGTTTTGTGTGAATTACTATATCTGGTAGAGCACAATTTAATGATTTTGAATGTCTTAATTTAGACACCAATTTTTGATTTTATGCTCACCTCAAGCTTCTTCTCGAGAAATTTTCACACAACATTTTTTTTGCTCCCTTTGTTTTATGAGAATTATTATATCTGGTGGAACATATTTCTTTTAATGATTTTGAATGTCCAAATTCCCCTGACTAATAATCCTCAAATGTTTCTTAAGTCTAATTCTGGGATATTATAACTCGTTTGAAAGTCAGGACCCAGTCACATGGCAGGAAGTTAAAAGGCTCGTGATATCCCGAGTCAACTATTCGTATTTCAACCACACTATCTTATTTGAAATCAACTTAGGACCCAATCTGAATTCTTTAAAGTTGATGACTCAGATATTAGGGCATTAATTTCATTCTCCCCTCAAGTCATAGTCTTATCAAAACATCCAAATTTTCTTTTCGAGGTGATCAAATTTTTTTTAAATATTACATAATCTTGAACAACAACAAATCCTTTCTTTTCATTAATTGCGGTGGGAGGGATGGGATAGACTAACATTGATCATGCTAATTTCCCATTTAAACAAAAATAGTAATACAATAGTAGCCAAGAAGCATTTCATTTGTTGGCAGTTGCATAGGAATGAGTTGGAACAAACAAATCGACCGAAAACATATTGATAGAACCTCTTTCAAGTTTCTTTCAAATATTCTTCCGGGATTGTTACGTCCCCGTACTTGAACTTCTCCTTAAGCAAGTCTTAGAAACTACAACACTCTTCTATGGTGTGCTCGATGAATCTGTGGTACGGGCAATATCTCAGATGTCATTTCTTGTTGACCTCATTAGGCTTCTTCAGCTTAGGTAACCTGAACTCGGGATTCTTGATCAGACTGCGAAACATCTTTTTTGTTGCTTCATCTTTAAAAGAATATATCCCATTTGATCGAGTGTTCATTATTGGAACTTGTCTTTCATATGTCTGGTAAGGTCTTTGCTGAGATGATTGCTGAATATTCTGACGAGGATGTTTGAAGGTTTCTTGACGTTGTTCGGCTTGTATTTGAAATTGTCGTTTTCCCCTGCTAACCACAGCAACTGTCCCAGATTTCTTCTCGAATATCTTGGTTATCCTGGACTTCTCGGCCTTCTCATGAGAATCCATTAGCTTGACTTCTTCTTGCAGATTGTTAGCTTTGTTGAGTAACTTCTCGAAAGACTTGATAGTGAGTCCCTTAAGCATGAAAGCTACTGGCCCATGGATGCTCTTGAGTAAAATCTCAATCGCATGATGTTCCTGCAGCTGAGGTTCACATTTCATGCTAAGGTTTCTTCACCTCAAAATATAATCTACTAGAGTCTCATTAGGCTTTTGTTTTTCCATTATGAGATCTCCAATAGAAATATGATGTTGCACTCCAACAAATCTTTTTACAAATAACAATTCTAACTCATCAAATGTCTTCACCGATTCGTTGAGCAACTCGGCATACCAATCAAAAGCAACTTCTGACAGGCTTCTAACGAACTGTTGACAGAGTAAAGCTTCGTTGTTTCTTGTATTGCCACAACTGGCTCGGAAATGTGCTATGTGCTATCTTGGATTTCCTGTCCCATCAAATAACTTAAAGTTTGGTGACACAAAACCCTTGGGGTAGGGTACAACATCAAACTTCTCCAGCTAGGGTCTACCCTTTAAAAACAATGCACCACCCCTAGACTGGGTTAAGGCACCCCGAACTTGCTCAACAATTTGTTTAAATTCATTTTCTGGTACGACGCTTTGGACAGAGTATTTCTTCGGTTATTCATTAGAGGTGAATTCTTTTCTTTCATCTGCAACATGAACGGTTTCTGGTTGGTTCATTTATGGAAGTGTCATCTGCGGTGATTGTGACTGTCTTTACATTGCAATCACGGTGGTCGTCAATTCTTCAAATTTCTTTTCGAGACAATTGATATGTTCGACCCTATGTTGGGTGGCCCCTTGCCTCTCATCTGCGGCGTTCTTCACATCAGAAGATAGAGCGTCACGCGTAGATAGCTCGGCATGGATCTCGACGACAATGATTTCTGTTAATCCTTCATCCATGTAATATTGCACATTATAATCTTCATCATTCATATATTTTCCTTGTTCTTCAGATAATCGCGCAAGATTGGCTCAGATTCTCTCCAGCTTAGCGTCGATTGACCTTCCTTTGATTACTTTTAGGTCAATTGGGGATTTCTAAAGAGTGTCATTTCTTTTGTTGAGCACCGATGTGGTTGTGTAGAAGTTAATTGAATCAACCGAAATCATATTTATGAAACCTTTTTTAGCTTCTTTCAAATACTCTTTCAGGATCATTGTATTTCTACTTTTGAAATTCTTCTCAAGCCAATCCTTGAAGACAAAACAGTTTTCTATGGTGTGGCCGAGTAACTGGTGGTATGGACAATATTGAGGATGATCTTTCATATTGACTTCCTCTAGCTTTTTCGGCTTTGGTAGCACTAAATACTTGTTCCTTTAGCAATTCATGGAATATCTTTGACACAACTTCCTCTTTGAAGGAATACACCACTTTTTGTCGTTCTGCCATGGATATCCTCTTATTCTCAGCTCGGCTTGATCTTCCCTGAGGCGGTTGTTGGCTAGACTGACCATATTGTTGTGCCTGTTGTTGGCGGTATTGTCGAGGCTGTTTGGCTTTCAAAATTTCCTGGCCGCGCCTTCTTTCCTGTGCCTTTATCAGTTGTGTAGGCTTTGAATCAGACCCAATCTCGAACCCAGAAAGTAGTGGGGCATAAGCCTCAACTGACACTTCCTCATGTAGAATTTCTTTTCCCTTACTCGGCAAAATAATTTGCACGGTGACAGTGTATCCGGTAGTAGGAGTAAAAACAGTTCTCGGATTAATCTCAACACTTACAACTACAGACTTTTCAAGACTAGTAGAGCTCTTTTCAATCAACACATTTGAAGGAGAAAATTCTTTGGTAGACTTCAAGTTGAACTCTACAATAGGCTCCACAGACTTATCTATTTCAAACTTCATCACTGTGACGACCACCTTCCCGAACTTAACTCCAGTATCATCGAACCCTTGTCCAAACTTAATAACTGCTAGGTCAGGCAGTTCATCCCTATTGACAGCGAACTCCATTCCGGAGGCAAAGGAAAATATCAACTTTGGCGAAGACATTGTTCCTGTCATTTGAAGAATTTTCAAAAGTCAATGATGTCCCGTGCCTTGCAGCTTCGACAGAAGTACTCAAATTGACGCACGAGTCATATAAACTGGGCATTCTTTATTATTTTATTTTTCAAATTTGTTATTCACTTATGATTAAAGCATCTAAGAGTTGCAATTAGCAAATTGAATAAGTGTGAAGAGGTGCAAGAACATGGCTTGATTCACAGAAAAGCAAACTCAAACTCGAAGGAGATGAAGAAATGCAAAGTTTAGGACCCAGTGCAGGACCAATTTTACAACGCACAACGCCCAAACGGAACCAGTCCACTAACACACCCATTGGGTGTCCGACCCCACATGAAAATTTAAAGAGTCCTTGATGGCTTTCTGAACCCCTCTGTTCAAAGATGGTTGAACAGCTAGTCCTGAAGTCCAAGGAGTTAGTTGTACTTTTCCCAGAAAGAAATGGGTAAAGTATGCCAACGGAAGAAGGGTAATTTGCTCCAAGAGGGACATAGACATATTACCGATGTGTGAAGATAATATTTCTTGATTTGTATGAAGAGAAAAGCTTATCCCCAGCGGAGTTGCCAAAAGCTGTCGGCGATTATTTCGGGTTGGTTTGTGGGGTTGCCCGTAAGAAGCTGTCGGAATCGAAATCCCTTCGCCCGCTTCGGAAGGACATTGAAGTATGAAATCAAACTGACTCCATATTTTTCATAGTTTAAAATGAAAGAGCACTGTACCTCAAAATAAACTAAGGAAAGTATGACGTCCTATTGGTCTGCGAAACTTTTGTATTTGCCGACAAGTTCCCCTATTTAATATAAAGGATTAAATAGGGTTTATATTAAGCTGGGTTCAGACATGCTTCCTATAAGGGCAAGCCCATATAGTTAATTACATCTTAAATGACTAAAGTCTCTTAAGAAGACTCTTGAAAAAAATCAAGGAATATTATCTTCAAGGACTTTCAAAGGGTAAGCCTCTTCAACGAAATCGGACATAGAGGTGTGAAAGGGGATTGGTTCAAATTTGGTACATTTTATATTAGAAACCAAAGGAAGGAGGAACTAGAGGATATCATGCTCTAGAGGAGAACCTCGGTGACTTCCCAAGCTATCCTAATGTTTGGCTNCGAAGAACTAGGGGATGTCATGGATCTAGAGGCAAATCTCGATGACTTCCCAAGCTATCCTAATGTTTGGCTTCAATTTTGAGGAGAAATATTTAGGTGTCGGTGACTTCCCAAGCTATCCTAATGTTTGGCTTCAATTTTGAGGAGAAATATTTAGGTGTCGGTGACTTCACAAGCTATCTTAATGTTTGGCTTCAGTTTTGAGGAGAAATATTTTAAGTGTTTCATCCTGCAAATTTTATTAGTTAGGGCTTACATTTGTGTGAAATGATCAAACAAATAGCCTGGAAGATGTGAGGATTTAGGTCGTAACAAACGACAACCTCGGAATCCTAAGACGAGTTAGGGCTTATATTGTATAGCAGGGNGAATCCTAAGACGAGTTAGGACTTATATTGTATCGCAAGGCTATGCAAAGGCCTAAAGATAAGGTGAGGATTTACGTTGCATAAGCAAGCAACCTTGGTCCTATGGCTTTGTTGTTTAAGTCTAAGGAAGAAAGATTGGTTTAGCTGGGGAAGATAGGGTTCGGCTATGCAAAGGCCTAAAGATAAGGTGAGGATTTACGTTGCATAAGCAAGCAACCTCAAAGCCCTATGGCTTTGTTGTTTAATTCTAAGGAAGGAAGATTGGTTTAGCTGGGGAAGACAGGTTTTGCTGTTGAAGATGGTCGTGCTGCCCACCAAGCTAGCTCCAAGCTCCTACCGCGACGAGTTTGAGTTATCTAGTGTGTCAACTTATAATATCAAATCAGGTCGCCCTACGGTTGAAGTTCTTTAAATTTTATGAGGGCATATTAAAGTTGATTAGAGTGACACCGGTTAGGGTTTGCGGTTCCCTCGTTCCGGCATCACTATTTTCTATTGGATTCACTTAGTTCAAATGAACTTACGGTTCCTCGTTCCGACATCACTATTTTCTATTGGATTCACTTAGTCTAAATGAACTTATCAAACCCAACTTAATGAGGTTTCATTTAAATCGTAGAAAGTTTTGTTAGCAACCGTAGGTTACCTCCTCCAAGGGATTCACGATCATCCGATAGAGACATCTTAATTTAATTGAAGTTGTGGTTTTGTGTGATGTTTGTGATCTTGAGTTGTTTTTTATTTGAATGTTGTGGCGATGAATTTTATCTTGGTTGATTTTAGTTTTGGTTTCGGGTTATGGTTATGGTTAACATGCAAGTTTATGTAGGTAAACACAAGGATGAAACATGTAAAGAAAAGGCACAAGGAAGGCGATACTATAAACTGTAAAAGCGTACATGGCGAGTCTTCTCGTTCCAGCACCTGAAACTTGAAATGCATGTTAAGGCAGTTTATGAAGAGTAGGAAAGGTAAAATTTTGGTAATTTTCCTNGGATAAGGTGAGGATTTACATTGCATAAGCAAGCGACCTCGAAGTCCTATGGCTTTGTTGTTTAAGTCTAAGGAAGGAAGATTGGTTTAGCTGGGGAAGACAGGTTTTGCTGTTGAAGATGGTTGTGCTGGCCACCATGCTAGCTCCAAGCTCCTGTCGCGACGAGTTTGAATTATCTATAATGTCAAATCAGTTGGCCCTATGGTTGAAGTTCTTTAAATTTTATGATGGAATATTAAAATTGATTAGAGCGACACCGATTAAGATACTACGGTTCCCTCGTTCCGACATCAATATTTTCTATTGGATTCACTTAGTCCAAATGAACTTACTAAACTAAACTTAATGAGTTCCATAATTTCATTTAAACCGTGGGAAGCCTCGTTAGCAACCGTTGGTTACCTCCTCCGAGGGATTCCCAATCATCTGATAGAGACATCTTAATTTAGTTGAAGTTGTGGTTTTGTGTGATGTTTGTGATTAAATTTTGAGTTGTTTTATATTTTGAATGTTGTGGCGGTGAATTTTATCTTGGTTGATTTTAGTTTTGGTTTTGGGTATGTGGCTATCCTAATGTTTTAGTTTTCATGCAGGGTGAGATCATTGTTTAGCATGCAAATTTGCAGGTATAAATGTACAGTATGAAAGTATAAGAAAATCAATGCTGAAAAAACACTAAAAGTGTACCTGACGAGTCTTCTCGTTCCACCACCTGAAACTTAAACTGCATGTTAAGACAATTTTTGAAAAGCAGGAAAGGTAAAATTTTCCTAACCCTATGTCATATTATGGTGAGTCCTTAAAAGTTTAATTGAGGATGATTTCTTTAAGCAAAGAATATTAAGTTTAATAGGCCTCTGAGGTATCCAACAAGTTAAGAAGGGGAAACAGGTTCTTTCCTCTCCCTCACCAACTACTGAAGAGCCTCGAGTCTATTTAAACTTATCTTTTTGCTTAATGGTTCATCCTGTATATATCCTTAATGCTCAGTGAACAGCGATGTCTCAATTATCCCTAATAAAGGGGTAATTATCATTTATCATTTAATTTGAATATGTGGGTAAGGACCCTTAAAGGGGCAAGTTAGTGTAATTTGAACACTTAGCCAAATTTTTAATCCTAATTGGGCTTAGTGGTGTTTCAAGGATGTTTGATTTAGTTATGTTTATTTCTCTAATCCTCATTTAGTCAATTTTGATTTAGCCTAAATCACCACTAAGCCCTTAAGACCTAGGTGAGTGTCTTAATTAGAGGGTTATGTTTTGAGTAGTCATGATTCATGATTTGAATTTTACTTGAAAATCAAGATAGGGGTATTAAATTGATTAATTATTGACTTTAAAAGTCATACCCCTAAGTCCAGGATCATTTAATTTTAATAAACTTCCAAATTTTAATAATTTAGAAATTTATTAATCTTAATTAAGAGAGTGAGATTGGTTTCTACCAAATAACCCCTCATGTTTCAAGCATGAATTAATTAAGATCAGAGGTTACCCATTTTCCCTCCTTGAATTAGGCCTAAATGTTAATTAATTCCAAACTACACATTTGCCCCTAAGGCTCTAACACTTTATAATTTGTCAAATTCAATTCAAATGACTTTGAATTTTATATCTTACCTCATTCATGGGTTAATTGAGACATCAGAGGAGAAAATGTGATTTTTCAAAATTTAATTTAATTTATATAATTATTTTAATGCAAAAATAGGATTTTTCAAAGAAAACTCCTAACTTGACCAAGGTAAATTATAATCCCTTGAAATTTTTACTGAAGGTATACCTAGATTAGAGAAGCCTTTGGATAAGATTTCATAATTTTTTGAATTCTTTGTGATTTATGTACCATAAGGACTGATAAAAGTTGTTTTTTTCTTGATCCTTAGGAGCTATTTGTATTCGGTGATAACCAATATATCTATCCAGGAAATAAAAGTATTTATGCCCAGCTAGTTTATTCAGCATTTGATATAGAAAGGGTAGTGTAAAAGAATCTTTCCTTGTGGCATGATTTAATTTTCTTTAATCAATGCATATATACCATCCCGCGACTTATCTTATTAGTATTAACTCATTATGCTCATTCATAGCCACAGTCACTCCTCCTTTCTTAGGAATGCAGTGAATCAAACTAACACACGCACTATCTGAAATAGGGTAGATAATTTTAGCATATAACCACTTTAAAATTTCTTTCTTAACATGTTCCGTCATATTAGGATTTAGTCTTCTTTGAGGATCAGCTCTGGATTTGTAGTTTTCTTTCATATAAATTCTATGCATACAAATTAAAGGACTGATTCATTTTATATCAGCAATTGTCCATTCAAAGGCTTTCTTGAAACTCTTCAAAATTTTCATTAAACTCATTTCTTCTTCTGTAATTAATTTTGAGGAAGTTATAACATGAAATGTTGAGGAATCACCAAAAAAGGCATACTTCAAATGTTCAAAAAGTAACTTCAACTCTAGCTCAGGAGGTTTTTTAATTGATAGACAAAAAAATTTATCTTTTCCTATCGTGTCCAAAACTTTAAAAATTTATCGAACATAATCTAATTCCTCTACTTGCTTGTGTTCCAACTCTTTCATTTCATAAATCTCTTCATAAGTTTTTTTGAAATGATAATCACTTAAATATCTTATCATATCCATTTTATAGCATTCATCATCCTTACCTTTTATAAGGTATTTTATTGATTTAGAATTATTAAATGTAATTGTCTGATCATTGAAGTGCATAGTTAATTCTCCTTTCGACACATCTATCATTGCTCTTCCTATAGCTAGAAAAGATCTCCCCAAAATGATATGTATCTCCTTATCTTCCTCCATGTCTAGCACAATGAAATCAACATGAAAGATAAATTGATCCACTTTCACTAAGATATCTTCTATAGCTCCTTGAAGATAGTTTATTGAATGATCTTCTATTTGTGGAGTTACAGTAGTAGGGGATATTTCTCCTAATCCCAATCTTTTAAATATTGATAATGACATAAGGTTAACGCTTACACTTAAATCACAAAAAGCTTTCCCATAAAATATGTCTCCTATTGCAGTTGGAATTGTAAAGCTACTAGGAATGTTAAGCTTTTCAGGAAGCTTTTTCTAAATTATAGCACTACACTCCACACTAAGTATAATAGTCTTGGTATCTTTGAACTTCCTTTTTATGTTAAGACTATCCTTTATAAACTTCACATAGCTTGGCATTTGTTCTAAGGCTTCAACAAATAGAATATTAATTATAAGTTTTTTTAAAAATTTCCAAAAATTTTGAAAATTTTTTATCCAACTTTTGTTAACGGAGCCTCTGAGGAAATGGAGGTGGTGGTTTTTTCAAGTCAACTTTAAGTGGAGAAATATGTCTCTCTAAACCTTTCGGAGCGTCCCCTTCAGGCTCTTCAATTTCTTTTCTCTCTACTTCAATTTTTTTTTTTACTCTACCTTTCAATTTTTTCTGCTTTTAAATTGAACAGCTTTTACTTGCTCTTTACTCTGGTCTTTTGGATTTACTTCAGTATTACTAGAAAGTGTTCCTTTGGATCTATTGCTTAATGAATTTGTTATTTGTTCCAAATTATTCTCAATATTTCTAATTGTAACTTTTTGACCATGTAATTGATTTCCCATTTGTGACACCACTTCTTCTATAGACAACTTTTTCTCCTTAAATATAAGTCGGTCTATAATTATTATTTTCTTGTTTGTTCCAATTTCCCAATGGGTTTACATGGTTGTTCCCTCATTGTTGATTGTTACCACTCGAAGTATTATTCCAGTTAAAATTGGGATAGTTTTTTAAACATAGGTTATAATAGTTTGAATATGGGTTATGTTTCTTATTGTTTATGACATTCAAAGTTTCTAATGATGCTTGGGAAACTACCATTTGACCTAATGAATTCTCTTCAATCATTAAAATTGTTTGAAAAAAATTCTTTCTAAATTGGTCTAACTTCCTTGAAATTGTAACAACTTGATTTTCTAACATGGCAAAAGCATCATTTTCATGAATATTGGCTACGTTCTTAAGATTTACCCTTTCTGAAGGCCATTGAAAATTATTTGTAGCCATCTCTTCAATTACATCATAAGCATCATGGAATGGTTTTGACATCAATAAACCACTAGTAGCGACAACGATAATTGATCTATGAGATCCAACTAATCCATTGTAAAAGGGTTGAATTATTAACCAATCTGGTATAACATAGTGTGGACACTTTCTCAATAGTTCTTTAAATCGTTCCCATGCTTCATAAATAGATTCTCCTTCAAACTAACAAAAAGATGTAATATAATTTCTAAACTTCATAGGTTTTGATGGTAAAAAATATTTAGCAAGGAATTTCCGTGTTAAATCACCCCAAGTTCTGATAGATCCAGGTGATAATGAATGTAACCATATCTTAGTCTTATCTCTCGGTGAGAAAGGAAATAATCGAAATCTTATAGCATCATATGATATACCATCATATTTAAATGTAGCACACATTCTAAAAAAGTGGCAAAATGAAAATTTGGATCTTGAGTTGGTGCTCTCATAAAATTATTATTTGATACCATTTGGATAATAACCTGTTTAAGTTCAAATGAATTAGCCACTACAGTAAGTTTTGAATACTACGATGAAGTTCATCCACCGTAGGGTTTGCATAATCTCTTAAAAGTCTAAAATCTTCTGTATTTTGATTATTTTGATTTGTCATTTCTTGAAATTTTTGATTTTTTTCATTAATTTTGAATTTTTTTAATTTTTCTAATAATTCTTTCTAATTCAGAATCATAAGGCACAAGTCCTGAGGAACATGAACTATGCATACATTACAACAAAACTCATAAAATAAAAAATAAACACACAAACAAGAACTTTATATAAAAATAACACTAAAATATTCCTATAATAAATCTAAAATTTTAAATAAGACTTTATAAAAATAGAAATTTTGCTTTCTGAAAATTTCTTTCAAAATTTTGTAATTATTCCTGACAATGGCGCCAAAAACTTAGTGTTGATTTTCAAGATAGATGTATAATGCGATGCATGTGATTATATGCTTAATTTCCTTAATAATGATTCTCACTTTACAACTAAGCCAAAAACTTGATTCCAAGCAAAAGTTAGGTAAATTTTTCACTATGAAGCAAATCATAATACAAATATAATATTAAAATATGGGATAGTATGCAAGTATACGTATTGTTATTAAGTAATATAGGACTTTTTGATAAAGCTCTCAATATTGAACCCATAGGGATAACTAACAATATGCAACTTTACAAAATAAAATAAATTAGATAAAAAAATTTTACTTAGCAAAGTATTCTTAATTAAACTCCAGATGCTATAATAAGAATGAAAATTTGATTCTTTTTGTAATTTTTGATAATTGAAAATAAGGTAAGCAATTAACTAACTTGACTAAATAATTGCAAGATGAAGGCAATATAAATAACACATCTTTTTCTTTATCATGAATCAGTAACAAGTATAGGAATTTTGTTGTAGAGGTATTCTAATTGTGTTGTGTCAAATAGGAGCAATAATATTCTTTACTCTTATTAGAGATGTTATAAAGAACATTAGCTAATTTATAGTTCGAATAGTTTTGAAGACGGGTTATGTAAGGAGGATACTAGTTCTCACTCTAGAGTTCCCTCTTCTCCATCAATCTGGGGGCTAACATCTCATATTAGAACCTAAAACTATAAATCAAATTGGGTGTTTTAACCTGTCACTCTAAAGTCCTATAATTATATTCCCTTGAAAGTTTATTTTCCTATTTATTTGCACTCAACCACATGAACTAAATTCTCATCCATGAAATCAAATATGATTATTACCATTTGCTGACTGAGACAAGACCATCTTGGATCTTATAAATTATCACAACAGGTATTACATCTTAATTGGCCAAATCAAGAACTAAATGAAGTACAAGGTTTAAAATCATCACAACTTCTTTCAACATTAAAGTCTAATTCTTCACACAACTTTCTTTCAATACTCAATCACTTATCATTTTAAGAAAAAAGATAAAGAAAACTACGCATAATTCATGGAGAAAATACAACCACACTTGAGTTTAAAAGTAGAAATCATGCATATAAATAAAAAGTCTAACTGAACACCAAATTTAGTCACAAAGATAAACACTTATCTCAAGTTCTCTCCACTAAATATCTTAAAGTTCATTTGAATTCTCTTCCTTCACTCACAATACAAACTAAAACTAAAAAAAAAAAAACGTGGCCGGCGGCGGTGATGACTGCTTTAGATGGATGGATGATGATTGGCTGGCCCTTCTTTTGATTATCCAAGTATTCTTTAATAAAAATCAAAGGGGTGCCTTGGTGTCTCTTCAAAATGTGTCTCCATTCAATGAATCTTCTAGAAATTTCCTCCTTTCAAAAGCAAATTGAATGAATTTTTGTGTTCATGAACTATTTTCCACGTTTTTCCCAATGGTTGCTTCAAACACCTCTTAAAAAATTCATCTAAATTCAATGAATCATCAAATAACTACTTATAGAGCTTAAATACATGGTACTCGGTGCTTAGGCGAGGCTCTCTCAATTTAAATGGCGCGTAAGCGCTAGTCCTGGGCGCTTAGGCGCCTCAGTTCATCTTTCCACCTTCTTCATTTTTGCTCCAAATTTGATCAATTTTCTCTCATTTTATCATTTTTCATCCATTTGATTGTACCTGAAAGAAAAGCACAAAAATATCTGTCATTAAAGTATAATATATCAAAAAAATCTATAAAAATGTGTACAAAAAGACTATATATTTTATGTGTATCAACGCCTAAGCACCAAAGTCCTGTGATGGTAGCGCCTAAGTGGCATAGTTTCTAGATATGGGAAAGCTACCCCAAAGCAGTTTTTCTCCATGTCTTCTCTGTAAAACTACCTAGCCTTCGTCCCTAATCTTCATACCTTCAAAATTTCGATTAGAGAAGAGAGTTTAGAATGGTTTGGAGATCTTACTTGCTTCCATGCAGAATAGAGAGAATGGAGTTGGAAACAAGTTTGTGCATAATGATGCCCAAACTTAATTCAATGAATTATTAGCGCTGAGTTTGGAAAAGGTGACGAGCAAGTTAGGGAAGATTAAAGAGGAGCTTTCAATTTACAGAACAAGTTGCATGAGATATATCACTAGTAAGAGCACTTGGAGTGGCATATGAAACTTCAATCCGACCACATGACTAGTTATCAAGATGCTCAGTTAGCCAAGTATATCAAGAACAAATGAATTGATGAAAAGAAGGTTATGGAATTTCCTCGTTCCCTTATCTTCTACACATTTGATTGCATATATTTGGCATGTGAGAGGGGTGACGTGAATGAGATCAACAAAGATTGATCTAGATTTCTAGTTTTTATGTTTCATATTTTTTATGAAGCATGTCTTATGTGTGTTACTTTATCTTGTTGTTGATTGTGTGTTAGTTTGCTTGTGTTGATTTGTTTAATTATGTTTGTGTGTTATACTGTACTATTGTTTGAAAGATTAATGAAAGTTATGATTGTGTAGCCCCTGTGTTAGAATATTAGAATTAATTTTGAATAAAAAATTGGAAAATGGAAGATATTGGGGACATAATAAGCAGAAGGTGTGATGTTAATATAATGAGAAATTTTAGTTTAAAAGGCATAGTCTTGTTATGTTACACTTAAAACCCAAGGAAAGAAAAAAATCGGTTCAACGCCTAAGCGCCAGGCCATCTGCACAACTTGCATCTTGGCGCTAAAACCTGCAGCTAGACTTCAGTTCACTTGAACATTCTAAAAATCAAAATTTTCACGATTTAAGCCGAACCACGCCATTGTTGATGCCCAAGCTCCTTCTTCTTCTTCTTCTTATTTTTTTTTATGAAAACGAGTCCTAAGGTACTTCATAGAGCTCAAATCTTCAAGTTTCTTGGCTCAAAAACACTAGATTTTGTCTTTTATAGGTTAGATCTACAATTTGGAATACTTATTTTTCGATTTCACCATGGATTTTTTATAAATTGAGTATATATTGAAAATATGCAAAAAATATTTGATTTAGTGGTGAAAAGTCCTTGTATCTAAACTTTGTTAGCTTGAAAAAGCTTGCAGGAAGCCTATTTTCTTGATTTTGAAAATTTTTGAAATTTTTCTTCAAATTTATTTTAGATGGCTCTTAAAATAAAGAGAGGAAGAGGAAAATAATCTTATGACAGTGCCAAATTTGTCGGTGTAAATGCACAACGAATTTGCTTCTTCAAAAAAGTTTATTACGGAGTAAAGTTTTTATAGACCTGGTAGAGCTATAGAGAATGTTATTGTGGCATGTTAATGAGAGAGTTTTTGTTACTTTATTGCTATTGCCGTCATTATTATGGTTTAAGAATTTTATGCAAATTTACTTAAAGCAGATGATGACGAAGTGTTTGTTCGAGGAAGAGGAGTAGAGTTTACTGCTAAGAGAATTAATCTGATATATGATCACCTACCTAAGATTGATTATTTCTATTCAAAGTTGATTCCATCTGAGGAAGAGTTATATCAGATCGTGGCTTATTTGACTGATGGCCGTGGAGCTTGGAAGATTCAAAATGATCGTAAGGTAAAATTTTCTTCTTCCAAGCTCAATGACACTTCAAAGGAATGACATTATTTTATTTCTGCTTGCCTCCTTCCTTCGAATCATTTGAGTGAAGTAACTAGAGAAAAAGTTCTTTTAAATTACCGTAGATGGTATTGGAATGAACTATAGATGTAGGCACAATTATTTATGATGTTATTAGTTCTTCTGCGAGAGCTAGTAGGACTTTAGATCTTTGGTTTCCATCTTTGATATTTACTATTTGCAAAGACTCTAGAGTTAAGTTTGAACATTGGCAAGAGCTGTTAAAGCCACTTAAGCCAATTGGGAAGGCTAATGTTGATATATATGGACGACCTAGAGATAGAGTTTAAGGTGCATCTTCTGCTTATACTTCTAGACCTTCTACTTTTAGACCTTCGACTTCCACTGCTACTGAGCCTCCATCTAAATTCTGGGATGTGTTGAGTGAAAGATATTTGGAACACCAGAATGATATGTTCTTGATGCAGTGTTGTTTGAAGGATATGAACAACAAATTTGATCATATGGCTGATTTTGTTAGACGGAAAAGTGACTATGATGCTGATTAAGATGAGGTATTAGTGAAATTCATGAAGGGAGACCAAACAGTTGTATTTCCTACATTCCCTTGATTTACACCTTTTGAGAGTTACAGATCTATGGATGAAGATATTATCTTTAATTCTGATGATGATGTGGAGGAGAAAGAGGATTAGATTTTATTTCCTATTCTGTAGTAGTTATGATTTCTAGAACTATCTTATGTTGGACAGTTTATGTATGTTTTGTTGCTCTGTACTTTTATCTTCACTGCTACATTTGCTACTCTTTTGCTTAGAACTGGATGTGTGTTAGAGTAGTCTCTTACATTGCAAATTTTCATGATATATATGTTTTTTATTTAAATTGTCTACTACTCAGCACACATTTTTTTATTGTATCTGTACTTTTCTCCTGCTTAGAATTTAAATTTTTTCTTTTTCTTCATGCTTATTATAAACTTAACTATCTTAAACTAATTTAAAATTGAAGTTTGGGAGAAGGGAGAAAATTTTTAAAACTAAACCTTATTTGTCCTAAGTAAAATATATTTTAAAAAATTATTTTAATATAATATGTGGTATATTGAGATAGCTTGAGATAACTATATTTTGGATTTTATAAATAATATAGTAAACTTAAGTATTAAAAAATTATAATAACAAGATTAAGTTTGGATTTAAGATATTTAGTATAAGAGCATAAGATTTTGTTTTTCCTATTTAAAATAAAGAAAGTTGTATTTTTGAGAATGTTTAAGATCATGGATTTTTATTTAAAAAGATAGGATTGAAACTTTATGAAAAATCTTTTCAAGTTTAACACACATTTATCGAGTAAGGAAATGTGAAAAGGTTTTAACTTTAAGAAGAGGATGGTGGAGTTTTAAATCGTTAAAGGCTATCCAGATATTGTAATTCTCACATAACATTAAAAAAAAAAAGAAAAATATATGTGGGAGAAGCTTGAAGAGATAGCTAATTAAAAATTGAATTCACTTAAATCATTTTAAGGAGAGGGACTTAATTACATTTCTAAGCTTATTTATGAAGTATTAGCATTTTTACTAGTAAAGTTCTCTTGATATTATTTTTCATGTAATTTTTTTAAGTATCTTTAATATGACAAATTACAGGTATTCTTAAAATATAGAGGAAATCAAAATTTTTATACTTGACTACTAAATATTTTTACATTCTAGTTTTAANCTCCTCTGAATCTCTTCCTTTCTTTACAGTACATAGAATTCTTCTTGAAAGCTTCAAGGAGGAAGAAATCTATCACTTTCCCTCCACTCTTACAATCTCTCGAAGAATTCCTCACAATCTAACCCTAAATTAAACTCTCTACACTCTCTTCAACTTCCTCCCCCTCCAAACTTCTCCCTTTTTTTGGCCTAAAGTTTCTTTTAAAGTTGTAGAAGAGTTTTTCCAAGAGTTGCCTAAGCATCCCCTCAAAAATAGTCCACATTCAATGCACTTATTGAGATAGCCGCCGATCTCACCGTCGGCGGCCTTGAGGGCGCCGTCGGCGGCCTTCTAGAATATTTGATTCTGAACTCTAAAAACAAACCCATCGTTGGAGCCATTGGGCTCGCCGTCGGCGCCCTAGTTCAAATCTTCATATTTTGGTATTTTTCGCTCCAAATTCGCTCCTTTTTGCATCCTTTTGCTCCAATGACCATAATTCAACATCCTTGCAACAAAACATCAATAATAACTTTCTTTAAAGTATAATATCATCAAAATCAGTGTAAAATAGGTATGAAAATCTCAACATATTTTCCTTTGGTCAGCTAGTTATTAAGATGCTCAGGTAGCCTAGTATAGCAAGAACAAATGTATTGATGAAAAGACGGTTATGGAATTTCCTCGTGCCCTTGTCTTCTACACATTTGATTGTAGATATTTGGCATGTGAGAGGGGTGACGAGAATGAGATCAATAAAGATTGATCTAGATTTCTAGTTTTTATGTTTCATATTCGTGATAACTTCAGTAAAGGATGTCTTATGTGTGTTACTTTATCTTGTTATTGATTGTGTGTTAATTTGCTTGTGTTGATTTGCTTAATTATATTTGTGTGTGATATTGTACTATTGTTTGAAAGATTAATGAAAGTTATGTTTGTGTAGCCCCTGTGTTAGAATGTTAGAATTAATCTTGAATTAAAAATTTGAAAATGAAAGATATTAGGGACATAATAAGCATGAGGTGTGATGTTAATATAATGAGAAATTTTAGTTTAAAAGGCTTGTTCTTGGTATGTTACACTTAAAACCAAAGGAAAAAAAAAATTTGGGTCCACGCTTAAGTGCCATACCATCTGCACAGCTTGCATCTCGGTGCCAAAACCCGCGGCTAGACTTCGGTTCACCCGAACAGTCCGAAAATCAAAATTTTCACGATTTAAGCCGAACCACGCCATTATTGATGCCCAAGCTCCTTCTTCTTCTTTTTTTTTTTTGTGAAAACCAGTCCTAAGGTACTTCATATAGCTCAAATCTTCAAGTTTCTTGGATCAAAAACACCAAATTTCATCTAATATAGGTTAGATCTACATTTTGGCATAGTTATTTTTCGATTTCACCATGGATTTTTTATAAATCGAGTAGATACTGAAAATATGCAAAAATATTTGATTTAGTGGTGAAAAGTCCTTGTATCTAAACTTTGTTAGCTTGAAAAAGCTTGTAGGAAGCCTATTTTCTTGATTTTGAAAATTTTTGGAATTTTTCTTCAAATTTATTTTAGATGGCTCCTAAGAGAAAGAGAGGAGGAGGAAAAGAATCCTATGACGGTGCCAAATTTGTCAGTATAAATGCACAACAAATTTGCTTCTTCAAGAACATTTATTGTGGAGTAAAGTTTTTATAGACCTGGTGGAGCTATAGAGAATGTTATTGTGGCATGTCAATGAGAGAGTTTCCATTACTTTATTGCTATTACCGTCATTGTTATGGTTCGAGAATTTTATGCAAATTTACTTGAAGCAGATAATGACAAAGTGTTTGTTCGAGGAAGAGGAGTAGAGTTTACTGCTGACAGAATTAATCTGATATATGATCTGCTACCTAAGATTGCTTATTTCTATTCAGAGTTCATTCCATCTAAGGAAGAGTTAGATCAGATCGTGGCTTATTTGACTGATGGCCATGGAGCTTGGAAGATTCAAAATGATTATAAGGTAAATTTTTCTTCTACCAAGCTCAATGCCACTTCAAAGGAATGACATTATTTTATTTCTGCTTGCCTCCTTCCTTCGAATCATTTGAGTGAAGTAACTAGAGAAAAAGTTTTTTTAAATTACCACAGATGGTATTGGAATGAACCATAAATGTAGGCACTCTTATTTATGATGTTATTAGTTCTTCTGCGAGAGCTAGTATGACTTCAGATCTTTAATTTTCATCTTTGATATTTACTATTTGCAAAGACTCTGGAGTTAAGTTTGAACATTGGCAAGAGCAGTTGAAGCCACTTAAGCCAATTGAGAAAGTTAATGTTGATGTATATGGATGACCTAGAGATAGAGTTTAAGGTGCATCTTCCGCTTCTACTTCTAGGCCTTCTTCTTTTAGACCTTCTACTTCCACTACTACTGAGCCTCCATCTAGATTCTGGGATGTGTTGAGTGAAAGATATTTAGAACACCAGAATGATATGTTCTTGATGCAGTGTTGTATGAAGGATATGGCCAACAAATTTGATCATATGGCTGATTTTGTTAGAAGGAAAAGTGACGATGATGCTAATTATAAGGAGGTATTAGTGAAATTCATGATGGGAGACCAAACAGTTGAATTTCCTACTTTCCCTTGATTTACACCTTCTGAGAGTTGCAAATCTATGAATGAAGATATTATCTTTGAGTCTGATGATGATGAGGAGGAGGAAGTGGATTAGATTTTATTTTCTATTCTGTAGTAGTTATGATTTCTATATCTATCTTACGTTGGACAGTTTATGTATGTTTTGTTGCTCTGTACTTTTATCTTCAAGGCTACATTTGTTACCCTTTTGCTTTGAACTAGATGTGTGTTATAGTAGTCTTTTACATTACAAATTTTCATGATATATCTGTTTTTTATTTAAATTTTCTATACTCAGCACACATGTTTTTATTGTATCTATACTTTTCTCCTGCTTAGAATTTAAAATTTTTCTTTTTCTCCATGCTTATTATAAACTTAACTGTCTTAAACTAATTTTAAATTAAAGTTTGGGAGAAGGAAGAAAATTTTTAAAACTAAACCTTATTTTTCCTAAGTAAAATATATTTTCAAAAATTATTTTAATATAATTTGAGGTATGTGGAGATAGCTTGAGATAACTATATCTTGGATTTTATAAATAATATAGTAAACTTAAGTAAAAAAAATTATAATGACAATATTAATTTTGGATTTAAGATATTTAGTATAAGAGTGAAATTTTATTTTTCCTATTTAAAATAAAGAAAGTTGTATTTTTGGGAATGTTTAAGAACATGGATTTTTATTTGAAAAGAAAGGATTGAAACTTTATGAAAATTCTTTTTCAAAGGCAACACACATTTATCGAGTAAGGAAATGTGAAAAGGTTTTAACTTTAAGAAGAGGATGGTGGAGTTCAAAATCATTAAAGGCTATCCAGATATTGTAATCCTCACATAACATTCAAAAAAAAAAGAAAAATATATGGAGGAGAAGCTTGAGGGGATGGCTAATTAAAAATTGAATTCACTTAAATCATCTTAAGAAAAGGGACTTAATCACATTTCCAAGCTTATTTATGAAGTTTTAGCATTTTTTCTAGTAAAGTTCTCTTGATATTATTTTTCATGTAATTTTTTTAAGTATCTTTAATATGACAAATTACAAGTATTCTTAAAATATAGAGGAAATCAAATTTTTATACTTGACTACTAAATATTTTTACATTCTAGTTTTAACTTATGCTATTAAAAATTTTTCTAAAGTTTTACTATTGCATTTATAAAACAAAAACTATAGAAATCTTCAAGTAAACTCACTTCCATAAGTTATACTTTTTATATATAAAAAAAGTTACTTGAGGACAAGTAACACTTAAGTTTGGGGAAATTTAAGTGTTTTTGTTTTAAGGAGAGGGACTTAATTACATTTTTTAAAATATATTTGTTTTTGATTGCAGGTGCAAGAAAAAGAGTTTAAGAGAAAAAATGAGCAAAAAATACATCAAAATGGAGCAAGATGGGCTAAATTGAAGAAAAATACCAAACCAACTAAACTGGTGCATAGACGCGAGATGCAGAAATTAGGTGGTGCCTACACGCGATAGTTGGGCTCCTAGGCACCACAGTTATCTTCTAGAAGATTCATTGAATGAGGCCAAATTTTGAAGAGATGTCTGAAGCAAACCTTGGTCATTTTTGAAGCTCTATAAATATAGATTAATTTTAAGAGGCTAAGGGGTCAAATTTACAGAGTCTTATAGTGTGTGAGTGTGTTAAGTGTGTGAGAATTTTTCTTTGTGAGTCCTTGTTATTTCTAGAGTTTATGAGTTTTGTAAGTGTTGTTGGAGTTAGAGAAGTTAGAAAATTTCAAAGGGGCGCTTGGGGGAGCATTCCAGATAAGTATTTGTATTTTTGTCCTTCAGTTTTGTACTTTGGATTAGAGTTTTATAAATAAGTTTTGTTTTGTTATCCCCATGCTTCGTGAGTAGTTTTCTTTTCTTTCTCCTTGCAATATGAAGTAATTAAGTAAGTGATTTTGATATTGTTTAAAACTTATTTTATTCCTAAAAATTGTGATGATATTTTTATCGGTCCTTCATTTACTTTATAAATTGGCCACTTGTATTGTTAAAACCTGTTGAGGAACTTATAGACACGAAAGGGCTAAGATTTCTTGACTTGTAAGTGTCACATTCTACCTTAGAAAGAGCAGTCACGATCTTCTAAAGGGGGGTTGCAAATAGATAGGGAGATAAGATTTGATGGACGTAAAATTAATGTTTTTACAGTGGCAGACTAGATTCTTTTATCAATTTATTCTAGAGATTAGAACTAAGGGTCACGGTAGGTACTATAGAGAGTGAACAATGGGTAATATAAGAGTGAGAGACTAGAATCTATCTAGCACCACTATACATGCCGACACCAAATTTAGATTAGCTAATGTTCTTTGCACAATTCGAAAGAAAGAAACGAAATATGCATGCTCCTATTTGTCACAATATCACATCTAAGTTTCTAAACAAATTTTGAAATCCTACACTAATTCTGAATTATTGGCAAGGAGAAAGTCTCTTTTTATATATTGTCTAAGTCATTACGATTAGTTTTATTTGGATTTTTTCGAATTTAGTAAACTTAATTTTTATCTTTAGATAGTTGCTGCAATCTTAAGTAAAGTTTTCTTAAAGTCAAAATTCCTTCATTTTATTGTTTACTTGTTTTTGGCTTCCCCGTGGGATCGATACTGGGTTCTAAAAGAAAACTCTATATTACTTGAAACGATTCGTATACTTACGTATTACCCCTAGTGAGAAAATTATCTCATTAATCATATTACATTTATTCTCATTAGCCGCCAAATATAATTTGGGTCAAGTTTTTGACATTTTAAGGAGCATAAATATCTGCGTAATTGCGGGTCGAGCCATTGACTTAGGAAAATTAGTTGACAAAAGTTTTTATGGAATCATGATGAGTTATTTTTTATCATATTGTTAGAAAGTTTTACATTATTATATATTTATGCTTCTTCAGAAATAACATAAGTTATAAGATATATTTCCATAGGTCTTGGAGGGGGCAGAATAATAATGTTGATATAAAAAAACACTACCTAATGGAGCTCTAAAAGCTACATTGGAGGGAGTTGAATGTTGCAGAATTTTTTATTTAATATGCAC
>JXCR01109595.1:0-28982 GCA_002079205.1 Phalaenopsis hybrid cultivar
TTTCGTTTGGCGAAATTGAAAATAGATCGATCCAAAACGACAAAATGCTCCCCCATACTAGTTAATTACCTTCAACTTCAACTACTTGTATTACAACTAGTTTTATCATTGGAAATACATTTATCTACACAGTTTTATGAAAATCTATATTAAACCATGTTGTCATTTCCCTCTCCTCACAATCCTAGGTCTTATATTGTTGCCAAAACTGTCAACCTTTAGCTTTAGCTCTAACCACTTATTGATGTCTCTTGCTCGACACCAAAATTCTTACCTCCAGCTTCTTTGTGATGTTAAATTTACTAGTCCCCATTTTTTGTTGTTGTTATAATTAATCATTATTCTGAGTAGAAAAACCTCGTATCGCTAGCAAATAATTGGTTAAATCAGAATGTATGTCAAACAGGGATGAATTCTACATTTCAAGGGCAATAGCTTTGGAATGTAAAGTCTTTTTTTTGGATCTGGTTTTGGAATGATTTGAACTAGTGCCAATAACGTTGTTTAAATTAGAGTTTCATTCAAACCACAATGATATTATATGCTTAACATACATTGGTTATTTTTTCATAGTTTTGGTTGCCTTCTAATTTTGGCGTTGGAAAGAAGAAGTGGAAAAAACACAAATTGAATTTGGTTAAATTTTCTTAACTAATTGAATTGTGATATTTTCTCTAAAATATTTGTTGGAATACATGCTTAGGACCGCTTATTGAGTCTAGGTTTATTTGAATTTTGTTTGTTCCTTAATCTTAGGAGTTAGTTGCTATTTTTTTTTTAATTTTGTTTCTTGTTACTTTTTTGGCTGATTTTTAGGTCTTTTCTTGAAAATTTGTTATTAGCTCCAAGTTTAAAATATTGTAAAACTACACAAAAGGTGTGGTTCTGATTTCCCTTCAACCTACAGCAAGAAGATTTAGTTTTTCTCCTCTTTTTCATTTCAAGAAACCAACAATTTTGTATCAGAGCTCTCTTCTTAAGGGACCTGTGCATGAGTTTGAGTGGCAATGTAGATTGAAGCTAGCTTTTCCTCAGTTGCTCCACCAGTGCTTGATGAAGACAAATACTGGATCTGGGTAGTCTGCATGGAGATATACTTGGAAGCTTTGGATCTCTGGGAAGCAGTGGAAGAAGACTATGATATTCCTCTTCTCCCTAAAAATCCCACCGTAGCACAAATTAAAGCATAAAATTAGATGAAGACAAAGAAGTCCAAGGCAAAAGCTTGCCTGTTTGCTGCAGTTTCCTCCACGATCTTCACTCGTATCATGTCGTTGAAAACGACAAAGGGGATTTGGGATTATCTCAAATCTAGTATGAAGGAGATGAAAGAATTCGAGGGATGCAGGTGCTAAACTTGGTTTGTGACTTTGAATTGCAAAAGATGAAGGAGACGGGAATCATAAAGGTGTACTTCGACAGACTACTCAACATTGCAAATTATGTCAAATTACCGGGTTCTTCTCTGGAAGATTCAAGGATTGCTTACAAATCCTTGTAACAGTGCCTGAAAGATTTGAGGCTACCATCACCACCTTAGAAAACATGAAGATCTTTCAAAGATTGCTTTGACAGAACTCTTAAGTGCTTTACAAACACAAGAGCAAAGGCGTGTAATGAGGCAAGGAGTCGTCGAAGGAGCTCTTCCAGTCAAGCATCAAGATGATGAAAAGAATAGGAACAAGAAGTTTTAAGCTACAAGTGGACAAAAGAAAGATTACCCTCCATGTCGACATTATGGCGAGAAAGGTCATCCTCTTTTCAAATGTTGGAGAAGACCAGATGCAAAGTGCAACAAGTGCAATCAAATAGGACATGAAGCTATCATTTGCAAGAATAAAGATCAACAGCAAGGAGATGAAGCTCAAGTGGCAGAACAAGAAAAAAGATGACCAGCTTTTCGTTGTAACTTATTTCACGAGTCCTGAAATAAGTGAAAACTAGCTCATTGATAGTGGCCGCACTAATCATATGACACATGATAAGGAATTATTCAAGGAATTGAAGAGCACCGAGTCCAAGAAGTTTAGAATTGGGAATGGTGAATATATTGCAGTCAAAGGAAAGGACATCATAGCCATTGCTAGCTGGCCAAGAACCAAGTTGATCATCGATGTTCTCTATGTACCAGATATTAATCAAAACTTGCTCAGTGTTGGTTAATTAATAGAAAAGGGATTCAAAGGGATGTTTATGGAGAAGGCTTGCGTAATAGAAGATGCTACATGCCAAACAATGTTTGAAGTTAAGATGGTAAAGAGTAGTTTTTCACTCAATCCAATGCTAGCGGAGCATGAGATTTTTGGCTCTTTTCCCAATAAAAGTTTTGTAAACCATGCCCACTCACTAGAAGTTTCATTGATTAATGAGGGTAATGAAGGCCATTGAGATGATCTTACGATAATGAAGGAAACACTTTGAGTTAAAGATGAAGAACTTCAGCAATTGGCCAAAGAATTACGTGCAAGAGATTCAACCATACATGAGTTAGCAGACAAGTTAACTGAGACAACTCAGGCTCCTGAAGTAGCTGCTTCTGCAGCTCTTGCTATGGATGAAGAGAGGATGCTTACTTACATAGAAATTGAACGACTGACCAGTGATTCAAAAAAAAGACTTCAAGAAACCATCCTTAAGTTAAGAGAATTAAAAGAAAAGGTTGTAACATTTAGTAGAGATAGAGAGATCATGTTCAAGCAAAGAGACCTACTCTTCAAGAGGCACATTTTTGGCGTTCTAAACTCGCAAAATCTAGAGTACTAGAAGCATTTTTAGTTCGAGTTGAAGAAAGCCCAGAGTTTCACAGGCAGATGCAAAAAACTCAATTAAAAGATGTCACTGAAAAGGTATTGTTTGCTGCAAAAGAAAAAGAGGATCTATTAACATTTGTGACTGCTTTGCAATCTCAAGTTCAAAGGAAACAAAGTTCCACAAAACAAGTGTTGGAAGAGAACACGAGTCAAGCTCAGGTTTCATCAAAACGATGTCAATGACGAAACACCAGGACTTAGAAGATGATGTCGATAAAGCTTTCTTAAGTGATTCAAAACTCATTCGGGATTCTGGTGACATCATGCAATTGACTACCAATGGTGTCGATATTTGTACCGTTGTCATTTCTCATAACCCTATGTTTCATGGGAACACTAAGTATTTCAACATCAAGTTATTTTTTCTAAGAGAAGTGCAAAAAGAAGAATTTGTGACTCTGGTTTCCTGCAAATCTGAAGATCAGTTGGCAGATTTGCTTACAAAGTCACTTCCAATCAGCATGTTTGAGTTTTGAAGGCAGAAACTTGGTGTTCGCAGATCCTAAAGCAATGAGGAGTGTTGGAATACATGCTTAGGACTGCTTATTGAGTCTAGGCTTATTTGAATTTAGTTTGTTCATTAATCTTAGGAGTTAGTTGCTATTTTCTCTCGAATTTTATTTCTTGTTTCTTTCTTGGCTGATTTTTAGGTCTTTTCTTGGAAGTTTGTTATTAGCTCCAAGTTTAAAAGTTTTTAAAGCTACACAAAAGGTGTGGTTCTGATTTCGCTTCAATCTACAACAAGAAGTTTTAGTTTTTCTCATCTTTCTCATTTCAAGAAACCAACAATATTTATAAAATGATTATTTTCAACCAACATGTTTATTTTAACCCATAATATTATTTATGTGCAAATCTTCCTCATAAATTATTTATTTAAATTATTTCATTTATAATGAAAATTTTTTCAATGGAGTTATTTAAATATAAAAATTTGTTATAATTCCTCATTTGATCTATCTTATGTGTTAAACAACAGTTCATTTCCTTCTTTCATTTATAATACAGGAACTATAATGAATGATACTGAATGTTTAGCTTTGGCCCATTCCAATGATAATGAATGATAAATCCAACGCAAACCGCTACTAGCGTCAAATTTGCATCGGGAAACAAACTATCGTTAAAATGAGCATCATTTAATTAAGTAGCATCAATATTTGCGTCAAAATTTTTTTTTNTGGCACAAACCGCTACTAGCGTCAAATTTGCATCAGGAAACAAACTATCGTTAAAATGAGCATCATTTAATTAAGTAGCATCAATATTTGCGTCAAAATTTTTTTTTCAGTCGGATTTAGCTAGCCTCCATAATCTCCATCGTTATTTTTTGTCAGATAACTGACTGACACAACATTAGCATTTGTTTTTTCATCCACTACATGATGACATAAATTTGTGTCAACTTAAGTCCAACACAAATTTGCCTGCGTCGGAATTGCGTCATCATATATTGATTAGGTAATTACAGCTTTGTGTCTGATTTTCTGATGCTATTCCAACATTATTCAAACATAAACCAGTGAGAAATAAAAACTATAAAANTCAGTCGGATTTAGCTAGCCTCCATAATCTCCATGGTTATTTTTTGTCAGATAACTTACTGACACAACATTAGCATTTGTTTTTTCATCCGCTACATGATGACACAAATTTGTGTCAACTTAAGTCCAACACAAATTTGCCTGCGTTGGAATTGCATCATCATATATCGATTAGGTAATTACAGGTTTGTGTCTGATTTTCTGATGCTATTCCAACATTATTCAAACATAAACCAGTGAGAAATAAAAACTATAAAATAACAATTAGATATTTCACATAACGAATACGAGCATCGTAATAACTTTCTAATTTATCATCACAATCATAAAAATAAATCACCAAAAAGAATAAACCATGAGACAAAATTTAATTAAATAAATATGGATCTAAATGTTTAATATTTCACAACTACATAGAATGAATGTTCATAAAGTGTAGAAAAAAATGCTTAATTTTTCTTACATTTTTCATATCTTTAAGAATAAAATTGTACTTTAAAGAAATGTATTTTTAAATTTTTATTGTAGGTATAACAAGTATTAAAAGTGGAGCAAAGTAGAGGTGACTTGGAGCTAAGAAGGACCCAAGTAACTGGCGCCTTGGTGCCAGATTTTTTGAGCACCTAGACACCAGTCCCACAGTGGGAAGACGAGAAGCTGGCGTCTAAGCGCCAACCAGTGGACGCCAAGGCACCACTAGACTAACGCCTTGGCGCCAGATTTTTCGGCTCCTAAGATCATTCGTGAAGGATTTAGAGAGTGTTTTAATTTTAAAGTGAGGAGAGACATGAGGAGAGTCGTGAAGGGGCTAGGAGATCCTTGGGGAGACATTTTTAGCACTTTGTGAAGGGAAAGAGCTAAGTATTGTGTATTATTGTTATTATATTTTTGTAAACACAATTTTATAGTGAATTTATTTAATATCAAAGATACTTTGTGGTTTTTTCTCAATGCTTTCTAAGTAGTCTTTTTACATTTTTTCATATGGTGATAAAGTAGGAACTGTAGGAATAAAACAATGCTTCTAATCTATATTGTGATGATTATCCTTCAAATTTTCATTTACTTTTCATTGTGACCAAGTAATTAGCTAAAATGTGTTGTGATCCTATCGACGTTATTTTAGTTGTAGGAGTTGCCCGCAAGAAGATGTCGGTAACCAGAACCAAAATCCCGTTGCCCGCTTCAGAATGACATTTTAATTTATATATATAAATTTAATTTAGAAAAATATGAAATCAAACTGACCCCATATTTTTCATAGTTTAGATGAACAAGCGCTGTACCTCAAATCCTGTATCTATCCCGAAGGATAAACACAAAACTTGAGGAAGAGGCTCGATCAAATAAACTAAGAAATATATGACGTCTATTTGGTCTGCGAAACCTTTATATTTGCCGATAAGTTCCCCTATTCAATATAAATAATTAAATAGGGTTTATATTAAGCTGGGTTTGGACATGCTTCTTATAAGGGCAAGCCCTTATAGTTAATTACATCTTAAATTACCAAAGTCATTTAAGAAAACTCTTGATAAAAATCAAGGAATATTATTTTCACGGAATTTTAAAGGGTAGGACTTTTCAATGAGATTGGACTAGGAGGTGTGAAAGGGGATTGCATAAAATTTGGAATATTTATTATAGAATCCAAAGGTAGAAGAACTAGAGGATGTCATGGATCCAGAGGAGAACCTCAGTGACTTCCCAAGCCATCCTAACGTTTGGCTTAAATTTTGAGAAGAAATATTTAAGTGTTTCATCCTGCCAATTCTATTTGTTACGGCTTACATTCATGTGAAATGATCATACAAATAGCCTGAAAGATGTGAGGATTTAGGTTGTGACGGACGACAACCTCGGAATCTTAAAACTAGTTAGGGCTTATATTGTATAGCAGGGCTATACAAAGGCCTAAAGATGGGGTGAGGATTTTTATGTTGCATAAGCAAGCAACCTCGAAGTCCTATGACTTTGTTGTTTATATCTAAGGAAGGAAGATTGGTTTAGCTAGGGAAGACAGGTTCTGCCGTTGAAGATGGTCGTGATGCCCATCATGCTAGCTCCAAGCTCCTTGCCATGACGAGTTTAAGTTTTCTAATGTGTCAAGTTATAAAGTCCAATCAAGTGGCCTTATGGTTTAAGTTCTTTAAATTTTATGGGGGCATGTTAAAGTTGATTAGAGCGACACCGGTTAGGATCCTCCGTTCCCTCGTTCCGGCACCACTATTTTCTATTAGATTCACTTATTCTAAATGAATTTAGTAAACTCAATTTAATGAGTTCCATAATTTCATTTAGACCGTGGGAAAGGTTGTTAGCAACCGTAGCTTACCTCCTCCGAGGGATTCCCAATCATCCGATGGAGACGTCTTAATTTAGTTGTAGTTGTAGTTTTTGTGATGTTTGTGATTAAATTTTGAGTTGTTTTATATTTTGAATGTTGTGGCGGTGAATTTAATCTTTTCGATTTTAATTTTTGTTTTGCGGCTATCCTAGTAGTTTTAGTTTTCATGGAGGGTGACATCGTTGTTTAGCATGCAAGTTCGTCTAGTTTTAGTTTTGGTTTTGTGGCTATCCTGATAGTTTTAGATTTCATGTAGGGTGGCATCGTTATTTAGCATGCAAGTTTTGCAAGTATAAAAGTAAAGTATAAAAGTACAAGAAAGACAACACTGAAAACTGTAAAAGCGTACCTGACGAGTCTTCTCGTTCCACCACCTGAAACTTAAAATGCATGTGAGGGCAGTTCATGTAGAGGCAAAAAAGTAAGGTTTTAGTAGTTTTCCTAACCCTATGTCATATCTTGGTGGGTCCTTAGGATTTTAGTTAAGGATGATTTTGTTAAGCAAAATATATTAAGTTTAGTAGACTTCTGAGGTATCCAACAGGTTAGGAGGAAGAAGCAGGTCCATGCCTCCCTCTTATCACCTGGTGAAAAGCCTCGAGCTCATTTAAACTTATTATATTGCTTAATAGTTCATCCAATGAATACCCTAATGCTCAATGGACATTGATGTCTCAATTATCCCTAAGAATATGTTAATTATCTTTTGTAATTTAATTTTGAATATTATGTGGGTGAAGACCCTTAAAGATGCAAGTTAGTGTTATTGGAACACTTAGCCAAATTTTTTGTCCTAATTGGGCTTGTAGTGTTTTAAAGGTGTTAAATTTTAGTTATGTTTGTTTTTCTATTCCTCATATAATCAGTCTTGATTTAACTTAGATTACTACTAAGCCCTTAAGACCTAGGTGAGTGTCTTAATTAATTTTGAAAAGGTTAAGTTTTAGATGATCATGATTCATTATTTGAATTTTATTTGAAAATCAAATAGGGGTATTAAATTGATTAATTATTGACTTCAAAAAGTCATACCCTTAAGTCCTAGGCTCTTTTAATTTTAATGAACTTTCAAATTTTAATAATTTAGAAATTTATTAATTTATCCTTTCAATTGGGAAAGTGAGGTTGGTTGCTACCAATTAACCCCTTGCGTTTAAAACATCTAGACAAGTTGATTAAGATCAGAGGTTGCCCATTTCCCTCCTTGAATTAAGCCTAAGAGTTAATTAAGGCTAAATTCCTAAAATTACACTTTTGCCCCTTAAGGCTCTAATACTTCATATTTTGTCAAATTCAAATCAAATGACTTTGAAATTTTTATCCTACCTCATTCATGGGTCATTTAAGACATCAGAGGAGAAAATGTGAATTTTCAAAATTTAATTTAATTTATATAATTAGTTTCATGCAAAAATGAGATTTTTTAAAGAAAATTTGTTAAATTGACCAAGTTAAAGCCTAATCACTTGAATTTTTTACTTGAGTTAGACCTATACTAGAGAAGCCTTTGCAACAAATTTCATGATTTTTAAAATTTTATTTGAATTATTAGAATTATTTTAAGTTTTGGGGTATTTATTAAAATATAAAATATTTTAAATGTGGAAAATTAAATTTTGTATTTTTTTAAAATCCCCCTTAAGGTCAAAGAACCCAAATAAGAAAATTTGATATTTTTCTAAGTTTTATTTGATTGATTGGAATTATTTTAGGGGAAATCCATTTTTTAGCCTTTAAAAATTATTTTAAGCTTGAAAATTCAGTATCTTTATTTAGAAAATCAGGAAAAATATCCCAATTATTCCGAAGTGGTTAGGAAGTAATTTAAAATATTTCTATGAATTTTATTATTTTTGTGATTTTTATGGATCTTTAATCATTTAAATAATTAAAATAAGCTTAAAAATCAAGTTTTTATTTTAAATACCATTTTATTTCTAAAAAGTACCCCTAATAACAGAGAACTCAAAAAAGAAGTTTTTATAAATTTTTGAGTTATATTTTGATTTTTAAAAATCATTTAAGTGCCAAAAATGATATTTATCTTTAAAAATCAACTTAAGCTACCAAATGAACTCAAAATGCTTTGAAATTTTTATGGTAAGTTCTCTGGATCGTAACAAATAATGGAGATAAAAAATCAAGTCATTTTGATGTTTGTATTTTTCAAAATTAATTATCTTAGTGATTTAGGGTTTAGGCAAATTAGGTTTATTTTGGATGGCTTGACTCATGAAAAATTTTCCTAAAGGTTCTCTTGTCATTATAAACCTTCCAAAATTTTCTTGGATTTTTCTAAGAAACATGCTAATTTCTATGATTATTTCAACCAAATAATGCACATAACTTTGAAAAATATGACCCTCTATCTACGGACCTCCTCTGACTTTGGAAAAATCAGGGAATGTTCCTTTTGACAGAGGGTACAACATGCCAAAAATTCAAGCTATGATAAAATGCCTATATGCAAGGAGATTTAAAAGACTCCCAACACTAATTGATTTTTAAAAAAATAAAACATACATCAAATGGATACAAAATTTAATCAAGATTATTCTCCTCTCTTCACTGAGCCATAGAATATTTTTATTTTATTTTTATGATTTTTCTACACCAAGATATGAATTATTTAAGTTAAGGGTCATTTTTTGAATTTTTTTTTTAATTCCCTTTTTATCTATTTAAACGCGCGGCACCACATCATCCTACGATGGCTCTGAAGTTCCACGTGCTCCCATTCGACGCTGCTGTCCACCTCAGCGCTGACTCGACCGGCGGTTTATGTCCCGAAGCGCTGTCTGGCTTGATCTCGACCGTCCATCCGATACACGCTCGATCGAACGATGCTCCGTCATCGTCCCCGATAGCCTAGCCTGAGAACCGTCCATCTTCCAAGCTTCATATCTCCCTCATTTCTCAACCAAATTAAGTGAACTTTTTTTTAAATGCTCGTTTAGACTAGAGGAACATATCCATATGGTTATGTAGCCATTAAATCAACTCAAAACAAATGGAGAGTTCAAATAAGCTCGGGAGGAAGAGAAGTTTTATACCTTAGCTCTGAGAAGTGAAGCTTTAATCAAAGGTTCTTGGCACATTCGTTGGGATCCAAGGAGGCTAGGGATTGAGCCTCTGATCTTGGTGTTAGGCCTAGGTGTGACTTTGATCAAACCTGATTTTAGGTGTTGGTCTAGAGCTATTGTGGAGGCTATTTCAGAAGGAGATTTTATGGGGCTTTGTATTCTTTCTTTGTTGTGAGGTTGTGGTCATAATTAATTGAAGTTTGGTGGACTGTGGAAGTTTAATGAGCTCTGTCTTGGGTTTTGGCAGAGGTTTAAGCTCAAAATTGAGCTTCCGCAGTAGAATTCAATGGGTGAAGAGGGTTGAATTACATTGAGGGGATCTCAGAGAAGCTCTATGAGAAGTTTGGGGGGCTCTCTCTAAGAAATTTTCAGCACCCCTTCCCATGGCTGTGGAGGTGAGTTTTTATAAAAATGACTAAGGGGTGGCTCTCAGGGCCAATGTTTGGGTGCATTGTGATGCTTAGGTGGAGGGCAGAGGAGCTCTATCATTTGGTTTGAGTGAGGTGGCCTCTTGGTTTGATTTGGTTGAAATTCAAGAGGAGGTGGCCCTCTGTTTTGGCTTCTCTGGCGACTAGGCTGACCGGCCATGGTAGGGGGAGGTGGCTAGCAGCTGAGGGAACCCAAGGGAATATGCCACAACAATTTATTGCATTGAGGTTTTATTTTGGCAAATATATCTTAAGCCTAAGCATATTTGGAAAACATATCCCTTAATTTGAGGGACCATTGGTCCATGGCTCACTTAGCTTGGGTTAGGTGGCTTTCAGTTCAGTCTTAGGGTCTAATTAATGGCTGTGGTGGAGTTAATTTGATGGCTTTAGGGTGGTTAGGCCACATTTAGTGCATGGGTCCAAGTGGGTGCAAATGACCAAAAGCTTTAGGGTGGTTAGGTCACATTTAGTGCATGGGTTCAAGTGGGTGCAAATGACCAAAACTTGGGTTTAGGCTAGGCTAGCCATGTTAATTGGCCCAAATAAATGTTGAATTTGGTGTATATGATCATAAGGAACAACTTTGGTGAAGGATGAAAGTGGTTTTGAGTTCAATTGGATGATTAATTTGGGGGAATTTTGAAATTTGATCAATTTGGGCATATTGGGCTAGGTTTGGGTCTAGGTTGGGCTAACCTTAGGTCAAGTCCAAATTGATTGTTAAAAATGGTTAATAGGAACCTCATGAAGATTTTTCAACATGAATTAGGTGCCAATTTTGGCCAAATTGGGTCATGTGGACATTGAGAAAAATGAAATTGAAAATATTTGGGAGGTTTTGAGAAATTTTGGGATTTTTTGGAATTTTTGGAATTTTGGGTTAAGGAGGGGTATTTTGATAATTTGGCCAATTTTGTTGATTTTTGGAAGTTTGGGTGTTTTCAAAAGGTTTGAAATAATTTTTGAACCAACTTGGGTATTCTGGATAAATTTGGGAATTTTGGCCAAATTTGGTGTTCCAAGGGTATTTGTGTAATTTAGGGGAAGTTTAAGGGCAAAAGGCTAGGTTGGGTATCTTGGTAGAGTTGATGTACCAACCACCACCAATAAGCCATGGACCAATGGAAACCCCATTTTGGGTCTTCTATGTAGTGGTTTCAGCCAAACCCTAGCCTAGGGCTAGTGGGTTTAGGGGACAACCTACATGAGTCTCCCAAAAGAAAAAGGGCTGAAAGTCTAGAAGCTTTAATGTTGTGAGTGATTTTGAGTGCAAGTATGTGCCTTAAGCCTTAGACCAACACCCAGGGTCAACCCTAAGGTCCAACAGTCCTAAGGGTGACTCATCTTGAGTTCCCCCATAATGACCCCACCTACTAACTGCTACAGGTTAGGACCAATATGTGGAACTTCAAGTTGAGTAGAGAAGAGTGTAAAATTTCTAATGGTGAGGGTTCATTTTCTAGTTTTCTAAGAATAGTCAATAGGAAAGTCCTATGGCGAGAACTTAGGATACTAATGAGGAAAGACTAAACCTCAACCAAAAGTGAGGTCAACAAATGGACCCACAATAGGTGTGGTGTGTTGGGCAAGCACACCGCGTGTATTGGCGTTTATCGACAAAATCAGTAAAACCAATAAAAAATCCTAAGCCATCAGACCTGGAAGTATGTGTAAGGTTGTGTGTATTATTTTTTTCTGCCGGGGAAAAGCACAGAGACTCTGCAAATGACTGTCAAAAAAACTGGGGATTAAGGCGGGGACTCGATTCCAAATTCAGTGTTTAATTGTGATTTTAACATTGATAATTTCAGATAATAGGATTATGAGGGAGGATTGAATTGAGATGGAAGGCACAGAGGCTCACATCCTTAAGGATATGACCCCAAAAAGAAAGGACTATACTAGTTCAAGTTACCACTCCAGAGTTATATTCGAACTGACATGTGACAGGGAGAATATATATGTCACGTTAGAAAGAAAAGCACTGAGACTCACATTCAACCCAAGAGGTGACAAAGAAAATATCTGCTACATTGAGGAGGAAAGCGTTGGGACTCACATCCAACTCAAGTGGTAGTGGGAAAATATATCAATCACGTTAGGAAGGAAAGCACTGAAACTCACATCCAGCCTAAGAGGTGATGAGGAAAACATCTGCTATATTGAGGAGGAAAGCGCTGGGACTCACATCCAACTCAAGTGGTAGTGGGAAAATATATTAATCACGTTAGGAAGGAAAGTACTGGGACTCACATCCAGCCTAAGAGGTGATGAGGAAAATATCAGCTACATTTAGGAGGAAAGTTCTGGGCTCACATCCAACTCAGGTGGTAGCGGGAAAATATATCTATCACGTTAGGAAGGAAAGTACTGGGACTCACATACAGCCTAAGAGGTGACGAGGAAAATGTCTGCTACATTGAGGAGGAAAGCACTGGGACTCACATCCAACACATGTGATAGCGGGAAAATATATCGATCACATTAGGAAGCAAAAGCACTGGGACTCACATCTAGCCTAAGAGGTGATGAGGAAAATATTTGCTACATTGGGGAGGAAAGCGCTGGGAATCACATCCAACTCAACTGGTAGCGGGAAAATATATCGATCACGTTAGAAAGGAAAGCACTGGGAATCACATCCAGCTTAAGAGGTGATGAGGAAAATATCTGCTATGTTGAGGAGGAAAGCGCTTGGACTCACATCCAAGTCAAGTGGTAGCTGAAAAATATATCAATCACATTAAGGAAAAAAATACTGGGACTCGCATCCAACCTAAGAGGTGATGAGGAAAATGTATCGATCACATTAGGATGGAAAGCACTGGGACTCACATCCAACCTAAGAGGTGACAAAAAAAATATCTGCTACGTTGAGGAGAAAAGCGCTGGGACTTACATCCAACTCAAGTGGTAGCGGGAAAATATATCGATCATGTTAGGAAGGAAAACACTGGGACTCACATCTGACCTAAGAGGTGACGAGGAAAATATCTGCTCATGCAAAAAATATTCAGATTCAAACATGTAAATTTGTGGTGAATATCTGAATTGAATATGTAATTATGTGAAAAGATCAAAATTTAGGTACTGATTCGGAAATGAGAATTGAAATTTAGGTATCAATCACAAAGAGAGAGTCAGAAGTTAGAGACCTAACTCGAATATAGTGAATCAGAAACATATGACTGATTCCAATATGTGAGAGTTGAAATATAGGGACAATTCTCAGAAGAGAGTTTATTGTGTTGAATTTGCATGAATGTGTTATGTGAAAAGGTTGATTTTGTTGAAGAAGGTTTGTAGAGCTTTGTGAGGCTTTGTGCAGAATGCAAAATTTCACGGGGATGTGAAGAGAGTTAATGCAAATAAAGATAGTTTTGTTGCATGCACAAAGAGTAAGAAACTCTGAAACTGAGAGAACCCACTCAACAGATTTACTTTCTTTTCTTGTTGTTTTTATCACATTTAAAATTTTTCAAAATATGTCTTTAAAATTTTATTTTAGTTGGTTGATTTTCAAAAGAATTTTTTTTGTTATTTATTCATTTGTGATTATTTTTGTTTGAATTTTATTTTTGTTAAAGATTTGTTGTTTTGTTCTTCGCTCATTGAACTTTTGAACCAACGTGTGGTTCGTGGCTTCCATCCATCGCACAAAAAGGCAATTGACAGAAAAGCACATTTCTGAGAGAAATTTCCATTAATCTGTTTTAGATCAAGACGTCACCGATCAAACATAGACTAACGCCTCAAAAAAGTACAATATATAGTCAATATCAAAGTACATCCGGAACATCTCATGCCATGAATACATTATAGGCTGAGTATATTAGATACATATCATGTTGCTATATAAAAAAAAGGTGAACCCTCTAACCATCTATATCAGGTACGACGAGCTCGTGATCGAGCAGACCTTCTAAGCCATGCTCCAGGACAAGAGTTCTCTTCGCATGTACTTAGAGGTACAACCCTCTCATAGCTCGTACGACAGTAGCTCTTCCAGTTCCGGGTCTGGCAGAAATCCATAGGGTATTTTGCTGTCGTCCATCCTACGGAAGGTTATAGACACCCTACGGTATCGTACACTTGGAATGCAGTGCTTGGTGACATCTGCACTATTTCCTTTCAAAACCAAAACTGAACCAACTGGCAGCAAAATCTCTACAGTTCTTTTGAACTCGCTAGGGCCAACAATGTCAATCTCTTTCCCAAATAATATATTGCTCTTGCTCCGAAATGAGACCGTGCAGAAGGGCCTCACAAAATTGTGGTGGTCTATATCGGAACGGATGCAATCAACCTCGTCATAGATGTTGATTATAAAACTATTCGGGATGCACGTAGTTGGCAGTATGCTCCATCTGGCCATCCTCTTGATCATCCACTTTATTATAGGATGTAGTGGATCTACCTGGTCATGTCTAAGGATCCCTGGCAGATTTCCCTGTCTATCATTTGTAAAATTATAACAACAGCCGCACTGAATGGTGATTCTCCCTTTTCCTCTCATCCATTTCTTTGGCTCAGAGGATGTTCTTTCCATGAGAAGGCATGCTCAGCCTTTATCTCTCAAATCAAAGATGCAGTCAAGAATGTTTCTTTCATCACTCTCGGAGAAGACCCTGGTATATAGCTCCAGGCCTTCCAGCATGTTGACGATTCTTCCTTGGACTTCTTCATAAAATTCAAATTCTCTTTTATTCACATTACATATTTTGTATTATTCCATCAAGCTAGGAGTCGGTAACTGTCGCAGGCGTTCCTACCTTTGAACATCGACAGGAACCCAAACTGGCACTGGATGATCTGGAACATGATACTTAACATCTAGTGGGATGTACGACCCTGGGCTCCATGGTATATACTGATTTGTCCTCAGCGGGACGTATGGTTCATCCATCATAAAATCTGAAGTCTGAGACCCATCGGTGCTTGAGGTATACTCTTCCAATATATTGAAGTGTTGTAAATGTAGAACATTGCAATCCAGACATTCTACAAACGCCCTGTGGCTGATGTCCCAGCAGGTATCTCAGCATTGCACGTCGGGCAACCCTTGCATAAAACATCAGAAGCTGAAGGTGTCTTTGGCTTTGTGACAAACCCCAGTTCTTCATCTTGGGTGGGTAGGCTGGAAGACGTTTCTTTCATGTATGGATCATATATATGCCCCTCAGAAATAGGGGTAAGTAAGTTGTTTGTTCCCTTCTTACGTCTGTGTTCTTGTCGTTAAAAAACCCTCTATTTTCTGCAGCTGGCATTTTTTCTTTACGTCCTGCGAAACGAAGGATTTGATAGTCGTTCATTATTGGCGGCTACTAGGCCCCAGGCTAGTGTAGCTATCATGGATGGCAAATGGCTGGGTCCCTCCATCAGGTCCTGCTCTTTTATGACGTTCTTCCCTTTATGTGGTGCATTATCACTAGTTGTCACCCTCATTAGTGAAGGCAATCCCTCTTTTTCTCTGCAGCTAACTACATTCATCAGAGGACCTTCGTAGTAGATGTTGACTTGGTTAAAGTTCATGTTGAAGTCTATGATACCGCCCTGCGACACCATTTTCTCATTCAGTGCGAGACTCCAACCATCCTTGAAAGCAAAGATCAGCCTCTGTCCCGACATTTTCCTGTAGACGATAGGAAAAATGTCAGTGGGCCAAAACCTGAAATGAAAAGAACAAAACAAAGTATTTATTATTGTATATTATAGTTTATTTTAGTGAAATGAATTGTTTATTTATGTGTGAATTTTATTTAATTTAGTGGAGTTTTAAGTTCAAAAGTGGAAAGGAGAAAATTTGAAGTTTAAAATTTCTTCTAAAAATTTTCATTACATTGAGATTAATTACAAAATTTGGACCCGGTCATAGACATTTGGCCACATAGATAACCCTAAAACAATCAAAGTTTCAAAGGTTCAAAGCAAGCAAAGGCACACGACATCAGGTAGCGTAGTAGGTTTTCATGTATCGTCCATTTATTGGTAACATGGGTCTTTCGCCCTAGAAGTCCACTAACTGGTAGGCTTCTCTTGTGTAGACCTTTTCAATGAAAAATGGTCCCTCCCAATTTGGCTCGAATTTTCCACCTATTTTGTGGCGTGCAAGAATAGGCCTTTTGAGCACAAGTACGAGGTCACCTCCACTTATTTTGCGGCGAGCAAGAATAGGTCTTTTGAGCACGAGTACAAGGTCACCAATTTTATGGACCAATTTATCGTGGGCTTGTGCCATCTTTGCCTGGTAAAGCTCCAAATGTTGTTGTTCTTCTACTCATTTTCCCTCAAGACTCTGCAGTGCTTCAAGTCTGAGTTTTGCACTTTCTTCCATTATGAGTTAGTTGGCAACGGCGACTCTGAGAAACAGTGTTTGGATTTCTAATTGTAGCACGACCTCAGACCCGTACACGAGCATATTAGGTGCACATTGAGTGGGAGTCTTGAAAGTCGTCCAATAGGCCCACAAGGCTTCTAATAGCTTGTTGTGCCGATCTCTTTTATTTTTGTTGAGTGTTTTCTTTAAAATTTATACCAGTGTCTTGTTGAGCCAGACCATTTGTCCTGAGATAGTAAATTATAGAGTATCTACAATCTATCCCATGTCTTTTGACAAAATTATTGATCTTTGTGCTTCTGAAAGTTGTCCCATTATTGGAAATTATTCTTTGCGGTTCTCCAAAATGGTAGACAATTTGGCTTTTGAAAAATTGAAGGACGTACTATGTCGTAACCTCACACAACGATACTACCTCTGCCCATTTAGAGAAGTAATATGTAGTGACAAGTATAAATCTGTATCCTTTGGAAGATTGAGGGTCTATCAGACCTTTTATGTCCGTGCCCCAACACTCAAATGACCACAAGGCAACAATTGGGTGTAGCACATTCGAAGGCTGGTGTATGACCACCCCGTGCAATTGGAATTGGTGACATTTTCTGGCTGTATCCATGCAGTCAGATATCATTGCCGGCAAAAAATATCTGAGCCTTTTGATCTTCATTTTCATCTTCAACCCTAACTGGTGAGCGCCACACAATCCGCCATGTACTTCTTTGACAATATTTTGTGCTTCAACTCTGCTCAAACACCGTAGCCACATCTGGTCAAATGATCTTCTATAGAGAACGTTTTTCACCAGGGTGTAAGGCATAGCCCTCCTTGTGATGTGATGTGCTTCGGAGTTGTCTTCTGGCAGCTTACCAGTATCCAAATATTCTATTAATGGCATGCACCAATCTTCATTGATGTCTGCAACTGCATTTATTGCCTCTTCTTTTTTGAGCTTGTGTGGAGTTTTGAGGTCAATTTAAGATAAAACTTGTCTTCCTTGTACTATGATTTTAATGAAATCCTCTAGGGGACATGTCATTTCCTTAGCAAGTTTTGCTAGAGTGTCGGTATGGGCATTATCTCCCATAGAAATCCGGTAGAAAGTCACACCAGGGATCTGCTCCAGGAGCTTCATTATGTACTGATGGTAGTCTGCTAATCTTAGTTTCAAAATTTTGTATTGTCCGACGACTTGCTGGATGACGAGTTGAGAGTCGCTATAGATGTCAATGTTCGTTATATCCATTGAGAATGCCATTTCCAACCCGTTGTTTAAGGCTTCATATTCTTCTTCATTGTTGGTACACGACTCTATCAGGTGGTAAGAGAACCTCAACATACCATTTTCTGGTGTGATAAAAATGAAACCGATCCCTGCTTTGTCTGGTATAACTGTGCCTGATCCTTGGTCTTTCTTAGTTAATGAAGCCCCGCCAAAGTACATTTCCCAGCATTGCGCACTGGAGAATTCCATTTGTAGAATTTGCTCATCAGGTAACTCATCATTGAGAGGGGACCCAGCTGGCAGTTGGTGTGCAGAGAGAATGTTTGCTAGTATCTATCCCTTGATAGCATAGAGGAGAATAAAAGTTATATCAAATTGCAATAAGATCGTTGATCATCTTGCTAAACGTCCAAAGAGTGTTGGTTGGGTTATTAGATATTGCAATAGATTAACTTTTAATATTAGGGTAATCTTATGAGAAAGCATGTAATGTCTAAGCTTTTGAACGACAAAAATTAACACCAGAGAATGCTTCTCAATAGTTGGATACCTTATCTCCGTCCGTATTAGGCGATGAATCAAGTAGTAGAGTGTGTTTTCTTTACCCTTGTCATTGACTTGGGCTAAAAGGGCTCCAAGAGAGTCATTTAAAGCCGCGAAATAAAGTATCAATGATTTTCCTGGGATAGGGGCTGCAAAAACAAGAGGTGTCATTAAATATTGCTTAACATCTTTAAATGCCCACTGGCATTTTTCTTCCCAAACAAATTTGGCGTCCCTTTTAATTAATGTCGAGAAAGGCTGACACCTACCTGAGAGATTAGAAATAAAGCGTTTTAGATATGCCAACATCCTATGGAAGAAACATAGTTGTTTCAAGGTTTTAGGAGGAGGCATTTCCAAGATAGCTTTAATTTTATCCGGGTCGATCTCGATTCCCCGACGACGGACAATGAATTCTAGAAATTTCTCGGAGGTAACGCCAAAGACGCACTTTAAGGGATTCATTTTAAGATCATATTATCGTAATTATTCAAACGCGATCCTCAAATCGTACAAATGGTCTATCTTTTGTTTGCTTTTGATGACCAAATCATCCTTGTAGCATTCTACTTGATTATGGATGAGTTGCTGTTCTTCTTTGAAAAAGTTAGCGTCTATTAATTTTTTCACCTCGGCGATGACTTGTTGTTATATTTTGAGGCGCATTCTTCTGGGAGCTTGCTTTACTAGGGTTATATTCTTGTCCACTCCAAGTTTATGAACTGCAACCTCTGCTGACAGTCCTGACATTTCATCATAGCTCCATGCAAAATAATCTTTGACTTCTATTAATAGTTTGATCAATTTTGAAGATTCTTTGTCATTGAGTAGAGAACTTATAAATGTTGGCCGGGTTTTTTCTTCAGTCTCGAGGTTAATCTCTTTCAATTCATTACCGATAGATTTAATTTCCTCCGCCAATTCTGGCGGAGCATCTTCTATTGGTTGATCAGTAGAGTCATCCTCTATATCGAGGCAATCCTCCATTGACTCACCATTAACAATCATGCAAAATTTAGAATCATCGACTGGTCCGATTGTACCAAATCTGAGACCCTCTTTTGAATTTGGAGTTTGACTTTTAACATTTCATAATTTTTCAAAAAGTTGAAATTTATCTTTTCGCATTTTTTTTGGTAAGTGTCCCTGTTGAATTAACTTTTGAACACAAGTCAAAAGGTAACCAAAAGGCAATTCCATTAATTCTTTAGAATCATCATCCAAATTTACATGTTTTTCAAGCTCAGTAGAGGTAGAAACACGATAAAATTTAATCGGCTTTGAACCAACACTACGAACTTCCTTGACCTCTAAACTCTCGACCTTCTGAGGGAGAATCAAAGTAAGGGTCATAGCATCCACATAATGGTTTATCCGTTCATACATTGTTTCATATTCATTTTTCTTTGTATCTTCTAGGGATATCTCGTACTGAGGTTTCTTCTGTTTTGTCATCATTATCTCGTCTTCGAAACTGTCTTCATTACCAATATTGATAGTTGGCCTAGTCCATTCAATGATTAAGTTGATTCTTCCTCGTCCACGTCTCCGGCCTCGACCTCGGGTATACAAACTAAAGGAACCTTCACCAACTCGTTGCAAGAGAGTGGTGGAAGATCACTGAAGTTGATTTGAATAGCTTTCTCTTTGTAATTCTTCTGAATCTTCATATTTGTTCATGATAATTTCGCGAGAGAAGACAGTTTTCTTTGGAGGTGTGTGGTAGGCAGCATCTTCATGGATACCAACTTCATGCACTCAAAATGGTTGTAAGTCTCCTTTGATGCAGTTTTCTTGACCATCTTTGCAATACTTGATGCATTGGAGTAAGGATGATGGAACCATGTTGTGCTCATGAATCCACAATTGACCTAGTAAAGTGTTAAAAGAGTTCTCGACGTCTATGATATAAAATTTAGTGGCTGTTACGAGTTCTCCAACCTTCATAAGTAATGTAATTGATCCAAGGGCTCTTTCTCCCTTTTGGTTGAATCTTCTTAACATCATTTTATTGAGCATAAGTTCTTGAGCTTCAATATCAAAGTAGGCCAATGTTCGTAGGCTCATTAAGTTAAGAGATGCTCTAAGATCTACTAATACTCTGGGCAACACAAATTTGCCGATGTTGACGGAGATGTATAGTGGACAGTTGTGGTCGGCGGTACCGAGCAACAGGTCTTCATCTGTAAGGGTTACCCCATGCTGTTCTTTCAATGAACAAACTTCATCTGAGGATGTGCTGGTCAACTGAGCTAAGCAAATCTTTGGGTCAAGCAAAGATGTAACCAGGACTCTGTCATGTCCTTTAATAGGATCAAAGCGTCGTAGATGCTTAATCGGGCTGGCAACTTCCTAGGATGAGCTAGCACGTTGTAGTCTACTTTATATGATCCTCTGATTTTGTCTTGATTATGTAATTCTTCCACTAGTTGAGGTGGGGGTATCTCTTCTCGAGTCATTATCTGCTTTCCTTTATCTGTTGGAGCTGTTCTTGGTGATAACATTTTTTTGCTCCTTAGGTTAACCTCTGTGATATCTTCTTATTGAGCTATCATTATTGAATCTTGCGGTGTCTCCTCCTCTTCATCGAAAAGATCTAAATTAATGGTAAACGGTGTACCGTGGTGCTCGAGAACTGGTTCCTTGCTTTTGGTGCTGTCGTAAGCGGTGTCATTTGTGTCTTCTTTAAACTTGACAGTGAGTTCATCAGACTCTAATACAATTTAAGGATCATTTTGGGGATCGAGATCGAAGTTAGATTGGTCATAATCAGTTACGTTATTACCAGAAACAGTTAAAACGTAGCCAAAATCATAATCATTGTATTCATAAGACCACGAAGAGATAATAAGAGAATCATATAAAGTCAAGGGTTTGAGGATTTTCTTCCTTGAATCTGAGACAACTAATCTAGCAGAGGCAACCCCTATCCTACCCTCCGTGCTATCAATCTGTGTAGTGACACTTTTCTTCTTCTTTTTTGTCTTTGATGATAACGAATCTCCTGGCAAAATCTTCATCTCGGTCTTAGTATGCTGAGGACTCTGAATAGAAGCTTGTTTTGATGCAGAATGGATCTTGTTCAGTATTTTCTTGGATGATCTGCTCCAGACCTCATTCCATCCTTCTTCTCTGGTATTTGCAGAAGATTTTTTTGATGAATCTTGTATTTGATTGAGGACCCTCTTGAGTTCGTCCCAAGTTGTAGTCCATCCATCTGTTCCAGTATACGGATCAATCGGGGAGATTGGATCGCCCGAAATCATATTTATGGAACCTTTTTCAGGTTCTCTTAAATATTCTTTCGGGATCGTTATGTTCTCTTCTTTAAGGTTCCTTTTGAGCCAGTCCTTAAAGACAAAGCATCCTTCTATAGTGTGCCCGAGCAACCGGTGGTACGGGCAATAATTTGGTTCATTCTTCCTATCCACCTCTTCGGGCTTCTTCGGATATGGTAGTTTGAACTCCGAATTCTTCATCAAACTTCTAAATATCTTAGGTATAGCTTCATCCTTGAAAGAATGCACCATTTTACGTCGTTCTGATAGGGACATTTTCCTCTCCCCTGTTTGAGGTGATCCATCTTGAGGTGATCGCTGGTTGGGCTGACTACTCTGTTTCTGTGCATACTGCGACGAAGACTAACAAGGATCTTCTAAATATATCTTCATCGGCTGTTTTCCTTCGTCAATGGTCGCTACAACTGCTGATTTCTTTTCAAACACTCTGGTCACTTTAGCATTTTTGTGTGACTCCATATGCTTGATTTCTTCCTGTAGACTATTGGCTTTATTGATTAGCTTCTCAAAGGCTAGCCCATCTATGCTCTTGATTAGAATCTCAATTGCATGATGTTTCTGTAGCTATGGTTCACATTTCATGCTAAGGTTTCTCCACCTCAAAATGTAGTCCACAACGGTTTCGCTAGGCTTTTGTTTTTCCATCATGAGCTCTCTAATAGACACATGATGTTGCGCTCCAGTGAATCTCTTCATAATTAACTGTTGCAACTCAGAAAATATCTTAACTGACCCGTTGGGCAGATCAGCATACCAGTCAAAATCAATCCCTGACAAACTGCTGACAAACTGTTGGCAGAGTAAAGCTTCACTATTCCTCGTGTTGCCACAGCTGGCTCGGAAATGTGCTATATGTTGTCTGAGATTTCCAGTCCCATCAAATATCTTAAAGTTTGGGGCCACAAAACCCTTGGGGAAAGGCACGACATCAAATTCCTCCAGGTAAGGTCTACCCTTTAGAACCAATGCACCACCCTTAAATTGGGTTAAGGCATCCCGCACTTGTTCAACCATTTGCTTGAACTCTTTCTCTGGCATGGTGCTCGATGGTGAATCCTTTCTATGTTGTTTTTCTCTGTTTGCTGAAGCAACCTCTCTTATTTCATCTGTAATGTGTATGATCTCCGACTGATTGATCTCTGGAGAAACCAACTGCGGCACTTGTGATTGCCCTTGAATGGTGGCCATGGTAGTCATGGCTGCAACCATTTCTTCTATTCTTATTTCCAGTAGGCTAACTTGCTCATCCCGTAGGAGGATAACCCTGCGCTGCTCATCAACGGCGTTCTCTTCGGTGTGAGGTTAAGCCTCGCACGCAGATGTGGCGGCTTTGGTTTCAATTACATGGAAATCCATGAAATCTTCCTCTAGGTAATCAATATAATCAAAATCTTCATCATTATTATCAATGAAAACTCCGTGCTCTAGAGCTAACTCAGAAACCTCAATCCTGAGTTTCTTAACTTTTTCTTCAATTTTCGACTCTTTAATTGCTTTAAGATCTGGAGGACCCTGATGGACCTCGTCCTCTTGTTCTTCCATCTCGCTGACTATCGTTGTGACGATGTCAGATATCTCGGACCCTTGCTTCATTCTCTATCCTTGTCCCGCGGGCTTACTGGACTGTATCGGTGCAGCGACCTTGGGTACCCATACCTTTTTCTTTTTCAATAATGATGTCTCAGGACAGAGTGTCTTAGTTGAAACATCAGTATTTCAAGGAAAAGTATGCTCCTCGTGGTGTAGACCAGCTAGAGTGTCAGGTAATCGTCTTGTCTTTGCCTTCGGTATTGTGGGAATATCTCTATAATAGGTGACGGATAAGATCTTCGGACCCAGTCTCGACTTAACTGGTCGACGACCTGGGGTCCTGGTGGTGGTATAATCAGTAGTAATCACTGCGTTATCAACTCTATTCCCTAAATGGAACTAGATGGGGATACGGGTGGGTGTTTTTTCAATTGTCTTGCGAGGCTGTCTGGTGGACTTAATGTCTTTCAAAATTTCCTTCTTTGTACCAGGGGAAATTGCATGTCTCACTTGTTTATGTAACTCGCTAACTGAACATCCTTCTTTAGTAGCTATCCTCTTAAAAACTGCACTAACTCGGGTGATAGGAGTGAACTTCTTTCTCTCCTCACGATGTCTATGAAATGGTGGTAATGTAGCAACGATTTGCCGGATACTCTCATATCCATCGATATCCATTAGAGGATGGAATCTTCTCCCTCGTAGGAGTGGATAAATTTATGGTAACACTTCTTCATCATGATGAGGCTCCTCCTCTAGGGTGTCTCCTCTAGAGCCTAGGCTTTGATAGCCCTCCGAACTCTCTTGTTACAATTTCTTTTTTGAGTTTGGGTCAGCGGTACAGTCCTTGAACTTGACCCAATTTCAAACATGGGTGGTGGGACAGTTAATCCCTCAATCGGATCCTCAATAATCATTACTTCTTTCCCTTTAGCAGCAGCGGGGATAACATGTTTGGTGGGTGCAGCGGCGGTAGTAGTTTTGGCTTTCTTGCAGGTGGGGAAGTCTTGAATGCAATTCAGGTTGAACTCTGCAAATGGTTCCTGTTTTTTCGGTGCAACAATCTTCATTACCACAAACGGGGCTTTCCAGAGAATGACCTTGAGATCTTCAAATCCGGCTCCAAATTTGATGGTAGGAGCGAAGTTGCGGGATTCCTGGCTTAGCAGTTTGCAGGAAAAGGTCAGCGTTGGGTAGGCCAATACAAAAAGCTTTAAAATAGAAATTTTTGGGGTTAGCTATATGGCCAAAACCACATAACTTTTAGTGCAAGCACTGAAAGTAGAGGTTGATCTGTAGATCGGGCGAGTCTTAATTTATGGGTATTTTAAAATTTTGTTTAAAAGCAATTAAAAGGTGGAAATTTAATTAATATAAGAAAATTTTAAAGTTTGCGCAGCATATCACGATGTGGTTTAATTTGCAAAATAGCAAATCAAATTTGGAAGAGAGATGTGAAGTGTTTAGGACCCAGTGCGTGACCCATTTACAAACAAACTATTCCCAGGTGGAAGTAGTCCACTGAACCACCTATTGTGGGTCCGAACCACATGGAAATTTAAAGAGTCCTTAATGGCCTCCTGAACCCCTCTATTCAAAAGATGGTTGAACATATAATCCCAAAGTTCAAGGAGTTAAAAATACTTTTCCCAAGATAAAAATGGGTAAAGAATGCCAATGGAAGAAGGGTAATTTGGTCCAATAGGGACATGGACATATTACCGAGGTGTGAAGATAATATTTGTTGATTTAAATGGAGAGAAAAGCTTGTCCCCAGTAGAGTCGCCAGAAGCTGTCGGCATTATTTTGGTTGGAGGAGTTGCTCGTAAGAAGCTGTCGGTCACTGAAGTCGAAATCCCATTACCCACTTTGGAAGGACGTTTTAATTTACATAAATATTTAATTTAGAAAAATATGAAATCAAACTGACATCATATTTTTCATAGTTTAGATGAAAGAGCGTTGTACGTTTTAATTTAGAGGCAGCCCTTATCCTGCGTTATCGGTCTTCATGATGTCGTTCTTCTCTTTCTCTTCTGTTCGCGGTAATTTCTTTTGTGAGATCTCCATCTTGAGTTGAGTAGGGTGTAGACTCTGAACGACTACCTGTGTTGAAGCAGTCTGTATCTGAACCAGTATCTTTATGGATGACTTGCTCCAAATTGTACTCCATCCATCCTTTTTCAAATACGGATTTATCAGATTGATTGGCTTGACCAAAATCATATTTACATAACCTTTTTCAGGTTCTTTTAAATTTTCCTTTGTGATCATTAGCTTTTCTTCTTTAAAATTCCTCTTGAGCCAGTCCTTGAAAATGAAACAGCCCTCTATTTTATGTCCCAGCATCCTGTGGTAGAGGAAAAAATTGGGATGCTTCTTCTTGTTGACTTCCTCTAGCTTCTTCAATATTGGTAATCTGAACTCGATCTTCTTCAATAAGTTTCTAAACATCTTTGGCACAGCCTCATATTTGAAAGAATATATCCTCCTTTTTTATTCTAACAGTTTCGAACCCATTCTACCCTCTGCTCGGTACAGCCCTCCCTGATGTGACTACTGGCTAGAGTGGTTATACTGTTGTGTTTGTTGCTACTAAGTATGTTGTGACGATTGTTGGGAATTTTGGTGAGAATGCTCTGCATATATCTTCATTAGCTACTTTTGCTTATCGATCGTTGCCACTGTTCCAGATTTCTTTTCAAATCTTCTGGTTGTCCTGGACTTCTCGGCCTTTTAATGAGAATCCATATGCTTAACTTTTTCTTGTAGATTGTTAGCTTTATTGAGTAGCTTCTGGAAGGACTTGATGGTGAGTCCCTTAAGCATGAAAGATATTGGCCCATGGATTCTTTTGAGTAGAATCTCAATTGTATGATGTTCCTATAGCTGAGGCTCACATTCATGTAAATGGTTTCTCCACCTTAAGATATAATCCACTAAAGTCTCCTTAAGTTTTTGCCTCTCTATCATGAGATCTCTAATAGAAACATGTTTTTGTGCTCCAGCAAATCTATTTACAAATAATTGTTCTAACTTAGAGAATGTCTTCACTAATCCATTGCGCAACTCAACATTCCAATCAAATGCTATCCTTGATAAGCTACTGACAAACTAATGGAAAAGAAAGGCTTCATTGCCTCAAATATTTCCACAACTGGCTTGGAAATGCCTATATGCTATATGGGATTTCCAGCCCCGTCAAATATCTTAAATTTTGGTGACACAAAACCCTTAGGGTAGGGCACAACATTGAAGCTTTCCGGATAGGGTTTACCATTTAAAATCAATTCACTACGCAAAGATTGGGCCAATGCCTCTTGAACTTTTTCAAACATTTATTTAAATTACTTTTCTGGTATGATGCTTTGGACAGTTTTTTTTTTGCTGATCATCCCTGTTAGCCGAGGAAACTTCCCTCCTTTCATCGGTGATATGTATAATTTATGGCTAGTTGACTTCTGGAGAAGCTAACTGTTGTGGTTGAGACTATCCATGAATTGTAGCCATGAAAGCCATGGTAGTGGCCATCAGTTCCATTCTTTTCTCCATTTGGTTGATTTGCTTGTTCCTTAGTAGAACAACCCTATGCAGATTATCTATGGCATTTCCTTCTACAAGAGGTTGGGTGCACGTGTAGATGCAACAGTTCTAGTTTTGATGACATGAATATCCATGAATTCTTATTTGAGATAGTCGTTAAAATCAAAATCAGCATCATCATCATCATCACCAACGGTAACTCCATGTTCTCAAACTAACTCAGAAATTTTGACCCTGAGCTTCACAACCTTTTCTTCAGCTATTGATTCTTGTGATTTTGAGATCTGGGGGACCATGTTGAACATCCTCCACTTGTTCATCCAATTTGGTAGCAATAGCTACAATGATGTCGAATACTTCAAACCTTGCTTCATTCCATGATCCTGCCCTACAGGCTCACTAAATCGTATTGGTACGACAACCTTAGGTACACATACCATTTTATTTGACGGTGATGTCTTGAGATAAGGTGTCTCAATAGAGGCATTGACACGTCAAAGAGAGGCATGCTTCCTATTGTGCAGACCAGATATATTACCATGTAACTTCTTCATCTTGTCCTACAAAACTTTGGAAACATCCTTATGACTGGTAATAGGTAGAATTCTTGGAACCAGACATGACTTAACCGGTCGACGATCTGCAGGTATTAAAGCAGCGATAGTAGAATCGCTGGTGACGATTGTAGTATCAACTCTGCTTCCCAACTGGAACATGACGGGAATGCGAGCAGGCAAAGTTTTAATTGATCTTTGAGTTCGTCGGGAAGATTTGACATCTCTTAGAATTTCTTTCTTTAGGTGAGGGGATATTGCACATCCCACTCATTTAAGTAATTCACTGACTGAACAACCCTCTTTCGAAGCTAATATCTGGAATACTGTACTGACTCAGGTGATAAGAGAGGGCTTCTTCCTTTCCCCACCATGTCCATGATCTGACGGTAAAGTAGCAACAATCTTCTGGATACTTTCATAGCCATTGGTGTCTTTTAAGGGATGGAACCTACTCCCTTGCAGAAGCAGATATGTCTCCAGCAATCCTAGTTCTTCCAGATGAGGAGTTTCATCGACAGACACCTCTTCAGAAATCTGGGCTTTAGTAGCCTTTCGAACCTTTTGGCTACAATTTCTTCTTTGCGACCGAGTTAATGGCACATTTTTCAAGCTCAATCTAATTTAAAATATCGATGATGGGACGGTAAATCCTTCAGTTGTATCTTCAACGAACATGACCTCTTTTCCCTTAGTGGAAACGAGAACAACGACAGATGTCGTGGTGGCAACGGTCTTTCCCTTCTTGTGAGAAGGGAAATCTTGAAGACAGTTCAGGTTGAACTCAGCAGATGGCTCCTAAACTTCCAGAGTGGCAACTTTCGTAATGACGAATGGAGCCTTTTTTAGCACAACTTCAAGTTCATCGAATTTGGCTCTAAACATAATAGTAGGAGCGACATTTCAGGCATTGTGGCTTGTCAGCAAGTTGCAAGAGAAAGTGAGCGTAGGGAACTCCATTGCAACAGCTTTAAAAAGAAAGCTCCTGGGAATATTTATTTGGCCAACACTTTGTAACTCTAGTGCGAACACTAGAAATTAGCAAAGGCCAATTTTTAGATTGGGCAGTCTTTATTCAACTGTTAATTTGTTAAATTTTTAAAATTTAGTAAAAGTTGTTTGAAAGTAGAAGAATTTAATTAAGTAAGAAAAGTTAATGAGCAAGCGCAACATGACATAATTTGATTTAATTCACAAATAAGCAAACCAAACTTGAAAGAAAACAAAGGGGAAAGTAAAGTTTATGATCCAATGCGGGACCAACTTTACAACGCACAATGCCCAGATGACACTACTCCACCAACACTCCTACTAGGGGTCCAACCCCACAAAAAAGACAAAATTCCTAGTGAACTCTTAAACCTCTCTGTCCAAAGGTGATTGAACAGACGGTCCTGATGTCTGGGAGAGTTGATCGTACTTACCTAAGAAAGAAATTGGTGAAGTATGTCAATGAAAGAAGAGTAATTTAGACCATAAGGAACATGGACACATTGTCGATGTATGAGGACAATATTCCCTGATTTAAATGGAGAAAGAAACTCATCCCTAGTAGAGTCGCCAAAAACTGTCGGCACAATTTTAGGGGGTCTTGTGAAAGTTGTCTGTCCCCATAATGGAAATCTCGACTCCAGCTTCATAGAGACATTTAATATATATATATATATATATATATATATATATATATATATATATATATATATATATATATATATATATATATATATATATATATATAT
>JXCR01109597.1:0-12033 GCA_002079205.1 Phalaenopsis hybrid cultivar
AGACAAGATGAATGAGATTCGGATGTTGGCGCAACTAGAGTAAACATTGGATACATAAGGTGGTCGATGTTCGACCAAGTGCTTTGTGGGAGATAACCCATGTTTATTTTTGTTATTTATTTAATATGAATGTTATTATGTTGGATTGGATAATAATGAGATGTTGGACTTTGATTCGTGTTTGATGTATTAAGAGTGGATTGGATTAATGTTGTGTGGTAATTCCTTCGTCAAGACTAGATTTGTATATGATTTCTAGTAGTAGTAGGTTGACAAGTCTGTTACAACTTAGTTCACAACCGGAGCTGAGCATTACCTTGAAGCATGTAGAGTTTAGACATAGACTACTCCATGTCAATTGTATTACTTCCTTTATATGACTTTGTCTTCACTGGGTAAGGTCATGAACTTACTTAGTGAACAACATCTAGACGAAATGCACTATTTTTAATTACCAGATTGTGTATACCTTAGACATAAAGTAACCTTGAAGTTAGCAACACATGAGGGAATTCTGGTTTATGGGTCATAATCATATAAAGTTTTATAATTCACCCACGTTATTAGTGTAGTTTCTCTCATTAGAAATTAAAAGTAAGGAGAGGAAATGTGAGTAGAAGGGAAATCGAATTAACCTTAGTTGTTGTTTGTTTATGAATCTATGAGTAGTTGTATTGGATTTTGTGTGTCAATTTTTGTGAGTAAAGTTGAATGAGTCATTAGAGATGAAAATACTTATCTCAATATTTTAAACTTGTTAGCATCCAACAATTCCTTCATAAAGTTTAAAATGTGTTCTTGCTTAATCTTTAGTTTATACATGTTCTACTATTTAAAATTCCTTTATAGTGTTAAGTCAAGCATGATTAGGCTAGATTCACATTTTACTGTAATATTCTACCATGTGTTATTTTTTGGTATTTTTGTAGGACGTGTAGTAAATTGTAAAAGTGATCTTTTCCTGCAGCATATTTTTGTACATCATTATTACACATGTTTGAGCTTAAGTTTGGGAGGAAAAAGAAAAATAATTCAAATTTAAACCTTACTTATTTTCAAAAGTACTACAAATAAATTTGTATTTTATTTTTAATAATTATTTTTATTTGGAGTCACCTTAAGGATGTTAGAACTTTAAGTATAGAAATGGAGTAGAAAAACTTAGTTGATATTTTTAATAAAAAGGGTGAACCTAGAGTTAAGCATATTTAGTGGAGAACTTGGGAAAATGAATAACTAAATTNGTTTTTAATAAAAAGGGTGAACCTAGAGTTAAGCATATTTAGTGGAGAACTTGGGAAAATGAATAACTAAATTTAGTAAGAAGAATTGTATTTTTAAAAAATGAAAGAGTCTTATACATTTTTTATTTTCAATCATTTAAGACTCATTTAGAAAGTTTTTTAAAAAATACATCTTCTCAAGTGAAGGAAAGTAATAAGTTATAACTTTAAAGGAGGATAGTGGAATTCAAAATTATTTAAGAAATTCTCTAGATATAGTAATCCTCACATAAAAAAAGTAAAAGAGAAGAAAATAAGATTGGATCAAAAAGATCCTAAAAAAGAAAAAGAAAATGGAAAAAAAGGTGAGGAGAAGCTTGAGGAGTAGTTCTAATAAAAAATTGATTTCACTCGAGTCTTTCTAAAGTAAAGAACTTAGAATAATCCTAAGCTTGCTTTTATACTTATATTAGTAAAAATTATTTTTAAGAGAGTTTTTAAGTCTCAAAAGTAAAGTTCATAGAATCCGAATTTTGAAAAATCTGCATATATTTCTGAATTAGATAGAGAAAAAAATTCCAAAGTTTGATGATAAATATTCTAGACCTTGGGCTAGTATCATTCACTACAAGTTCTTATNGAAAGTAAAGTTCATAGAATCCGAATTTTGAAAAATCTGCATATATTTCTGAATTAGATAAAGAAAAAAATTCCAAAGTTTGATGATAAATATTCTAGACCTTGGGCTAGTATCATTCACTACAAGTTCTTATAATTTAAACTATCAAATTTTTAGAAAAAAAAAATTAGAAATTCTAAAAGATGACCCATTAATTCTAATCTAAAAAAATTATTTTTAAAATGAAGTATTACTTAAGGACAAGTCATGTTTAAGTTTAAATTACTTTGATGTGACAAAGAAAATACTAGTTTTCATGCTATATTTTATAATGATATTGCACTTTAAAGGTTTGTTTTCATGTTTTTTTGGTTATAGGTACATCAAATTGAAGAATCTGGAGTGATTGGAGCAAAAGAAATAGAAATGGACCAAAACGGAGCGAACCGAAGCTAGCCAAGCCAAACCGGGGCACACCGGAGGCATGGGGGCCAAAGCTGGTCACTTAAGTGTTTATACCTGGTGCTTAAATGCCCAAACATGGTATCTAGGCACCACCAAACAGGAAAGAGGGTGCTTAAATGACCAAAAATTGGCGCTTAAGCACCAGGGACGATTTTGAACATACCTTCTAGAATATACATCAGATTTGGACGATTTTTTAAGCGGTGCTTTGTGTATTTCTTGGGGAATTCATTAAAACTGATAAAAGGAAATTTAGAGAAGGATTTAGGGTGGTTACATGGTGTTTTTGTAAGACTTTTGAAGAGGCACTTGAGATACCTTTGGAAGATTAATTAAATATGGACACTTTTGAAGAGACACTGAAGCCCCTCTTGGGAAATTATAAATAAGGCTTGGAAATATTCTTAAAATGACTCTTGAACTAATTGGAAGGGAAGTAGATGGCTTGGAGGAGAACAAGAAGGCTTGGGCAAGAGCCTTGAGTTAGGTGACAAGGTGAGAGATAAAGAGAGAGTGAGAGATTTCTTCTTTTCTTTTCACTTTGTTCTTGGAGAGCATTGTAAGGAGATTGCTTTCACTATACAAGGAGAGTTTAATTTCCATCAAAGATAAGTATTTTCATTTTATTTTGATTTGAATCTAGTACTTGGTTTGTAAGGTTTCAAAGTCTTGTTCAATGAAAAGTTCTTGTTGTTTCTCCATGTGCAGTGAGTAGTTTTCTTTACTCTTTCCTCTTATATTGAATTAGTAGCATGTGCAGGACATATAATTGAGTAGAGTGAGAGTATATTATGATGATTTATCTTTTTTTCTTCCTTCTGGTGTAGAATCTCATCAATAGATACCTTCTCTGGAACTCAGGCTTTAGTAGCCCTCTGAATCCTTCGACTATGATTTCTACTCTGTAATCGGGTTATTGGTACGGACTTTAAGCTGGACCCAAATTCAAATACTGATAGCAGGGTACTAAATCCTTCAATTATATCTTCAGTAATCATAATTTCCTTTTCTTTGGTATATGAGGGAACAACATATTTGACAGGTGTCAGGGTATCTCTAATCTTCACCTTCTTGCAAGAAGGGAAATCTTGAGGATAGTTTAGATTAAAATCAATAGATGGGTCTTGTTCTTCTAGAGTGGCAACTTTCATTACAACAAACAGGGCCTTTCCAAGTACGACCTTGAGTTCTTCGAATCCGGCTCCAAATTTGATGGTGGGGGTGACATTGCGGGCATTGCGGCTAGATGGCAGGTTGCAGAAGAAATTGATCATCGAGAACGCCATTATAATAGCTTCAAAAAGAAATTTTTGAGGTTAGTTATTTGGCCAATACCTTGTAATTTTAATGCAAATACTAAAAATTAACAAGTGTCGCTCTATGGATTGTGCAAGTCATTCTTATTTTTATTTAATTTTAGTTTGTGAAGAATTTAAGATTTAGTAAAGTAAATTAAAAGTTAGAGAACTTAACTAAAAAAGAAAGGTTAAAAATAAAAAGAATGCAACAATTTGATTTAATTTGCAAAGCAGCAAACCAAACCCGAAAATATGCGAGAAGGGTAAAGTTTAGGACCTGGTGAGGGACCAACTTCGCAATGCACATTACTCTGGTGAAACTAGTTCACCAACACACCTATCAACATAAAGATAAAAGTCCTAATGAACTTTTGAACCTCTCTATTCAAAGAAGATTAAACAAATAGTCCTGAAGTTTGAAAGAGTTGACTATACCTACCCATGAAAGAAATGTGTGAAGCATGTCAACGGAAGTAGGGTAATCTGGTCCATAAGGGACATGGACATATTGTCAATGTATGAAAATAAGACTCCTTCATCTAAATGGAGAGAGAAACTATTCCCCAGTAGAGTCGCCAGAAGCTGTCAGCTGCCAAATTAGAAGTTGTCGGCTATCGACATGGATATCCCGATGCCCGGTTTAATTTAATTTATGTATATATATTTTTGAAATGTAATATTTTAAGTTTTAAAAATACGTGGCTGAACTAATTCCATTTCCTCAATAGTTTAAATAAACGAGCCTAACATCACAAGGATGCATCTATCCCTAGAGGTAGACACATTACTTACTGGTGAAGGCTTGATTAAATAAACTAAAGAATGTATGACATCCATTTAAATCTATGAAAAAACTATTTTTTATGTTGACCGATAAGTTTCCCTATTTAATACAAAGAACTAAATAAGTTTTATATTAAGTTGGGTTATTAAATTTTCCTATAATGGCAAGACCTTATAGTTAATTACATCTTAGGTAACCGAAGTGACCTAAGAAAACTCTCGATTTAGATCAGGGAATATTGTATTGAAGAATTTTAAGGTTTAGGACTTTTCAAGAGATCAGACCAAAGGAGTGTCAAAGGGGAATGGCTCAAACTTGGAACATTCTTATGGAATCCAAAGGAAAAAGAACTTGGGGTTGTCACAGATCCTGAAGAGAACATCGGTGACCTCCCAAGCTATCTTATGGTTTTGCATCAGCTTTGAGAAGATATTATTATTTTAATGTTACCTCCAGCCAATTTTATTAATTAAAGCTTACATTTATTTGAGATTATCACACAAGTAGCAAAGAAGATGCAAAGGTTTAGGTCACGACGAATGACAACCTAAGAATTCTAAATTTGTTAGGGCTTGAATAGTATAGTAGAGTCACACAAAGGCATAAAGATGAGTTGAGGATTTATGTCACACTAGGCAGACGACCTCGAAACACTACGACTTGTTGCTTATTTTTGAGAAAAGATGTGCTGTTGTAGATCCTCATGCTGTTGAAGATTGCTGCCCATGGAGTTAGCTCTAAGCTCCTCAATGAAGTAGTAGTTCTAAAGTCTAAGGTTTAAAGGTTTAAATGACAAGTTTAAGTTTAAAAATGGGGGGAGGGGGGGCGAAATAAAGTTGATTAGAGCGACACCAGTTAGGATCTCACGGTTCCCTCGTTCTGGTATCATTATTTTCTTTTGTGTTTCCATAGCATAAATGAGTTGTGAAACCGATTTTAACCGGGGAGATCTTGTTAGCAACCATGGGTTACCTCCTCCGAGAGACTCCCATAAATTCAAAAGTACGTTTTAATTTTAGTAACATTTCAAAAGATTTAGGGTTACCTTTCAAGTAATTTGTTTTAGGTTTCTGAAAATTTTGATTAAATTTTTAAAATGGTTTTTACTTTTGCAAGTAAAGTAAGGTGCACAACCAAGCTGTTATAGTATTTTGCAAGAGTAAATTGCAGTAGATGATAGAAATTAACTAATAATATAAAAGCATACATGTCATCTTCTCAACATTTCCGTAAGAAGGTTAGCTTTTGAAACATGTATATAATTTTGTAGCAATTTAAATAAATTGAAAGAGTAGATGAAGGTGTATCTAAGAAACCTCAAACTATGACTCAGTGAGTCCCAAAAAGTCTTAGCGAATGATTTTCTAGAACAAAAAATAACAAGTTTAATTTGTCCTTCAAAATATCCAAGAGATTCCAAAGTGTTCGGGAGATTACCCTAAACAATTTTTAAAATCCCTTGAAACGTTTCAAGTTCATTTTGAACTTATTATATTGTTCCATTAATCATCCCAAAGTTGAATTGGAATTACCCCATTACTCAGTGAACCTTGAAATTTTAATTATCCCAGGAGTGGGGCACTCAATTAGTAAGTTGATAACTTACATAAATGTTATGTGGGTGGATGCCCCTAGGGCAAGTTTAACTCTTTAATGATTTTATGCCCAACACTGAAGTTGGGTCTGTAGTGTTTAGAGGGGTTGATTATTAATCATCTTATCTTTTTTAAACCTCATTAAACCATCTTGTATTATTCCTAGCTATAGTTTTTGTTTTTTTTTTGTTGAAATGATCTTTCATTATCCATGGACAATGAGCTTTGATGTATTGGGTGTATCGGTTTTTATAAAAGCTTATAAGCATTCATTCCCAATTGTTGGTTCAGTGCTTGGCAAAAAGGAGCATTGGAATAGTCTGTGCTAAATCTTTAGACAGTCAAAAGAAAAGGAAAGGATGACATTGAAACATTTCTTAATTTGGTTGAGTTTCCATTACTTAAACAAATAGCCCCAATTTTATTATTTCAACTACATCAAATGATCTATCAAATTGGTCAATACTCAGGTTTATGGCTGCTTATCAATAGTACCAGTTGTTTTTTCATTTAATTTTCTTCATTAATTGGCTTGTGATTTAACTTTGATCATTATGGGTTGGTGCCAAGATATAGAACTGTATATCAACAGGAAAATCGATGTTTTACTACTAATCACAAGTTTTACCTTTGACGATGTACTCATACTAGAAATCACGATCAAGGATTACTCTATAATTCACCAATTACATTGAAGATACCTTTTCGGTTGTGCTAAGTGAACCTTGTTAGCTTTCTTTATCCAAGATTCTGTTACAAGGAAATCTCCATCCCCATCCTATATTAATGCCTCTCGACAGGTGGAATGCAATTTGTTGAGCTTGGTTTCCATCATCATCCCTTCCTTTCCTTACTAGAAGAATAGGAAAAAAACACCTTGCCTCACACTGGGATCCCCTCTCATCGATGATACTTCTTTCTAGGCTCATTCAAAATTGTGAACCTGATCTATTGCAAGACTCTGCTTAGTTGCTTTGCACGAAGGTAGTTCTCCACTCCATTAGAGTACCAACATGGATTCCTATCTCCAATTGACTAAAACACCTCACCCCAGCTTCAATGCTTCACGCCTACATGCGATAACCTAAACATAAGGGTGCCTTAGCCTTCCTTTTCAGTCTTGCTGCTTGCATTTACTTCACTTTCCTATGGTGTGGAGGCAAGTCAACGTTAAAATCATGTTGGACGGCTCCAACTACCTTGTTTGTAAAGTCAAATTTCACACCTTCTTTCAATGAGCCTTCATAGAAATTGGGATTTCTTGATGGAACTTAGGCTACCCCTCTAGAAAAAATTGAACGATCCATAATTGGAGAAGATTGTTGGTGTATGAGGCATGGTTATAGAAGGAGAAAATGGTTGTGTCGTTGCTAAATACCACCTTTTCCCTGCCTATAAAAGCCCCACCTACTTATAATTAAAAGGGACATATACACCAACCTAATGGAAACTCTGCCAAAATCATCCCAAGCCTTCCTAGCACTCAAACGAAGTTCATCCCCATAGTTTCAAGCACTAATTCCCACTCAGAAAACCCAATTTCACCACTGAAATCTAGGGCATTTCTCAGCCTTGGAATCAACCTACACCAAACTCAAAATCCATCATCCCAAAAGCTTCCCCATAGCTTAAAATCACTTCCCCAATCAAAGCCCCATCATCCCAAGCCCTCAAACCTAGCTCAAGACTACATCCGAGCCACCCTTTGGTCTAGATCATACATAGGCCTCATCCCAGAGCAAATCAACACTTAGAGGATGTTATTGGACTTAAAGCAAAGCTTCCAAAAAATCCAATCGAGTCTACACCTGTTAAAAAAAGAGTTACCTCCTCCGAGAGACTCCTGTAAATTCAAAAGTATGTTTTAAGTTTAGTGACATTTCAAAAGATTTATGGTTACTTTTCAAGTAATTTGTTTTAGGTTTTTGAAAATTTTAATTAATTTTTTAAAATGGTTTTTTTTTATGCAAGTAAAGTAAGGTGCAAAACCAAGCAGTTATAGTATTTTGCAAGAGTAAATTGCAGTAAATGATAGAAATTAAGTAACAATATGAAAGCATACCTGTCATCTTCTCGACATTCTCGCAAAAATGTTAGCTTTTGAAACATGTATATAATTTTGTAGCAATTTAAATAAATTGAAAGAGTAGATGAAGGTGTATCTAAGAAACCTCAAACTATGATTCAGTGAGTCTAGAAAAATCTTAGCAAATGATTTTCCAGAAAAAAATACAACATGTTTAATTTGTCCTTCAAAATATCTAAGAGATTCCAAAGTGTTCGGGAAATTACCCTAAACAACTTTTAAAATCCTTTGAAATGTTTCGAGTTCATTTTGAACTTATTATATTGTTCCATTAATTATCTCAAAGTTGAATTGAAATTACCCCATTACTCAGTGAACCTTGACATTTTAATTATCCCATGAGTGGGGCACTCAATTAGTCAGTTGATAGCTTACTTAAATGTTATGTGGGTGGATGCCCCTAGGGCAAGTTTAAGTCTTAAATATGTGTAGCAATTGAAAAAACTCAAGAAATTATACAAAAGTGTCATAAATTTGACTTTGGGTGACATCTTGAGGTTGATAAAACTACATTTAAAATTTTGCTATCTCAAATTTATTGGCCTACATTCTTTTGAGATGTTAATTATTACATAAAAAATGTGATAAATGATCCATCTTAAAATTATCTACTTTTATGCACATTTTATGCTCAATTTTTTAGGATTTTATGTTTTAATGAAATGTATTTTTATGTTTTTGATTGTTGGTGCAAGAAAAAGAGTTAAAGTGTAAGAATGAGCAAAAATACATCAAAAAGGATCAATACAGGCTAAACTAAAGAAAAATACCAAACTAGCGGATCTGGTGCCTAGGCGCAAGATGCAGAACTTAGCTGACGCTTAGAACCGAAGGTTTGGTGCCCAGGTGCCACAGTTATTTTCTAGAAGATTCATTGAATGAGGCAGAATTTTAAAGAGATGTCTGAAGCAACTCTTGGTCATTTTTTAAGAGGAATTTATTGGCCTACATTTTTAGTTGTTTTCTCTCTTTCTCTTTCCAATATGAAGTAATCAAGTGATTTTGATTTGGTTTAGAACTTATTTTATTCCTAAAACTTGTGATGATATTTTTACTGATCCTTCATTTACTTTAAAATTAGCCACTTGTATTGTTAAAAATTGTTCAGGAAACTCGTAGACCCGAGAGGGCTATGATTTCTTGACTTGTAAGTATCACATTTCACTTTGGAAAGAGCAGTAGCGATTGTCTGAGGGGGAGTGCAAAAAGATAGAGAGATAAGATTTGATGGTCATAGAATTGATGTTTCTAGAGTGAGAGACTAGATTCTTGTAGCAATTTAGTCTAGAGATTGGATCTAAGGGTCACTAGTAGGTGATTCAGTGGATTTTTTTGTTCAACATTTGCAAATATTTTTCAATATTACATAATACAGACAACAATTATAATAATAGATATGCAATGTAAAACTAACAAAAATAACTTTAATAAAAGTAATTTTATCTTTTAAAAATTTTTAAACTGCCAAATCCCCTAATAATAACACAAGCATACGTATCGCTCAAATAATAAAAGGCTCTAATAGAGGCCTAGATATTGATCCCACAGAGAAGTTGGAAATGCTTATAGATAAATTCTTATGATTATATTATAAACTATAATTTAAACTACAAAGCTGAAGTATGAAATTTGAATCTAATGTAATTGAGTGTATGCCAAATAAAATGCAGTTAAAAAAAACTAAGTTAATTAAAAAAATTGCTAAACTTTCAAAAGTAAACTTTCAAAAACTAAACAAAGTTTTTTGTGACGAAGAGTTCAAATTTAAGAAAACATCCTTCCCCTTTACAATGAGTATATGGATTGTGAAGAAATTAAAATCATTTAAAAACATATAAAAATTGTTGTTCCAAATAGGAGCAATCCTATTATTTACCCTCTTCCAAGTGCATAAAGAGCATTGACTAATCCAATATTTGGTCCCTAATTGTGTGGTTAGGATGGGAGGATACCGACTACCACTCCAGAGCTCCCACTACTACTTCATCTAAGGGTTAACAATCTCGCATTAGTTTCTAATCCATTGGCCAAATTGTGGATTTTAGTCTATCACCTTAAAATTTCCAATTCTTCATCCAACAAAATGTATTTCCCTATATATTTGCACCGAATCCCAAGGATGACATCCTCTCCCATGGAATCAAATATGATTCTCACTATATTGTAGAACTCATAGCCCTTTCAGAACATATATTTTCAACACATTTTAACATTCCAATTGGCCATATCGGAACGTAAATGAAGATCTGAGTTAAAATCATCACAAATTATTGACATTTGAAACCGTATAAAACAAGATCAATTCTTTACAAAATAATATCTCAAAGTAGGGAGAAGGATAAAGGAGACTACTTAGAATTCATGAGAAAGAAACAAAAAAACACGAATTTCATATTTAAAATGAGTTTACAAAGAAAAAATAAAAAAACACAACTTATCTCACAATTCTTCCCAAGTAAATCCCTAGACATTCTCTTTAAGCACTTTCCCTCTTTAAAAGCACTCTCAATTCTATCTTAGAAGAGTAATGAAGAAGAAATCTCTCACCTTCCCTCTTCTCTTACAATCCTTGAAGAAAATCTTAAAGCCCTTGACATTCTCTCTCTCTCTCATGCCTCAATTGAACCCTTCGAACTCTCCTTCACACCTCCTTTGATACCATAGACTTCCCTCTCTTTTACCAGAGGCTGCCTCCTTCCAAAAAGAATTCAAAATTCCCTCCAAAATTTTATCTAAAAGTCAACCCTTTTAAATTTTAAAAGATTTATCTTTTGATCCAAGAGACATATCCCTTCATAAAATAACCTTTCAAAGTGTCTAGATTCATTGACTCACTCCATGGGGCGTTTAGAAGAAGTGGTCCCTTTGAAATTCATGAAAAATTCATCCAAACCCACCTTAATTGGTAGAAAGTCATCTCTGGCACCACAGGCATTGGTTCTCGCACTTCAGGCACCAACTTGCTTAAGACCGCGGTTTTCTGGGTTTTAGCGCTTCAGGCGCTAGCTCTTTATAAAATGGTGCTTCAGGTGCCTATTCTGGCACCTCAGGCACCAACTCTCTATAAAGTGGTGCTTCAGCTGCCAATTCTGGCACTTCAAGTGCTAGCTTTCTAAAAAGTGGTGCTTCATGCACTAATTGAGGCATTTCAAGTGCCAGTTCTCTGTAAAGTGGTGTTTCAAGCACAAAAATCACAAAAGTCACTGTTTTGGCTCCAAATTTCATCATTTTTGCTAATTTTGATCCAAATCCCTAAAATTAATATACATGCTACAAAAATATGAAAAGGCCCTTCTTTAAAGTGTAATATCACAAAAAATAAGCATTAAATGTATACTTAAAACAATACATTTTTTTGTGTATCAAAATCCCCCAAACTTAAAATGTTACTTGTTCTCAAATGACACTTTAACTAAATAAAAGCATATAGCTTAAGATAGAGATTAACTTATAAATATCTATACTTTATTGTCATAAATAAAATAGTAAAATTTAAGAAAACCTTTTAATAACTTATATTCAAGCTCTAAGTCTAAGGGTACTTAGTAATCAACTCTAAGATTTCTGAATCTTTATTCATTTCAAGAAGAATTTTAATTTTTCATATCAATGATACTTAGAATATCCATATGATAAAGAAATTCATGAAAATTTTACTAGTAAAAGTGTTAATACTCAAATACAATCATAAAACAAAATATTCCTTAAGTTGATTCAAGTGAAGCCAATTTTTTATTAGGCATCTCCTTTAGCTTCTCCTCTCACATTTTTTTTCTTTTCTTTTCCTTTTTCTTTTCTTTTTTCCTTTTAGGATCTTTTCAGTCACTTTCTTTTCTTTTTCTTTTTCAAATGAGGATTACTATATATGAATTGCCTTTAATATTTTTGAACTTCATTATTATCTTCTTAAAGTTAAAACTCTTTACCTTTCTTCACTTTATAAATTCATATTAGTTTTATAAT
>JXCR01109601.1:0-10864 GCA_002079205.1 Phalaenopsis hybrid cultivar
TAACAGCCTGAGTTTATCTGATTCAAAAACCCTAAAAGATTGAATGAAGATCGAATGAAGGTTCTCTGTGCGATCCTCGCTCGGGCGTCGTTTGGTTTTTCGAGGAATAAGTTTCTTTCAGCCGCTCAGTTAACTTTTACACGTTTCGGGCCAGATTCGGGCCGGGTCGCGCCGTATACATGTCTCAATTTAATTTTTTAAGTTGTGGGGCCCACTATTCCAGGTGTCATATTTCCATTGGACACCGCACCCATAGTTGCGTGCGGTGTCCGCACAAAATAAGAACTCTATGTTAATTCTTACTAATGTGCAACTAGATCAACTTTCATTATGAAACTTTAACCTTTGACAAGTTAAATAATCACGTACATGAGGTTGTGGGTGATACAAATTCATCATTGCTAAGAATAAACAATAGAAAATTGATATGCTGCAAAGGCAACCAAATATGTTAACTCATGAGCACAGCCTCTCTACATTTTACTACTTGATTGAAGGCTATGCTACTTCATTAAATGAGCAATAGTAAAGCGAGTTCGACTTGTCATCAGAAACAACCCTATAAAAACCAGGATTGAAGGGATGTATCCACTTAAGAAGGCTTGTTCATGAGAAATTGTCATCAAGGCCATATAAATTATATCATTTTACCTGCTCAGCCTCAGCATATACAACAAAATATCAACAGGCCTCCTTTGGCCTATCTAGTCTTTGCAATCATGGAGGAGATTCAAAACAAAAAATATTTGAAGCAGTTAAAATCTATTAGGAAGAAAACAAATAAGAGATACATGAACAATTATTGTCTCCACCATGTGATCATAGTTATGAAACGGATGATTGCTGAGTGCTTAAAGTACCTTCTTAAGAAGTTGCTCGAGAAGGTTCATTTGAATGAGTTTCAGGCTAAATTTTGTAACAATAATCAGCAGATTGGTGAGCAAATCAGGTATAGTTGTATCAAAATGATTATATGCTTACATGCCATTCACTGGAGAAGCTAGTGTTGAAGTCTCATTAGATAGTCTTCGCACCTCTTATGGTGAAAATTTGTCATTATATCAAAGCATTTATGACAATTTGATAGTGGCAGAACTCATCATTCATTCAGAATCGACTTTGACAATGGAAGTCTAGCCTGCATTCTATTTTGCCTTCCTCCAATAGGACGGGCTTTGACAAATCTCTGCTTCTCTTGTTAAATTTTTTAAGGAAAAGTTTATTCATGAAGAATTTATTACTTTTGAACTTAGTCAAGGAGTTTGTTGAGTGTTGATCAAGGAAGTGATACTATTAGGAGAAATTTTTGGATTACTTTTTTCTCTGATGATAAGTTCCCAATAAGACTTATTAATCTCCTTTGTATTAACTTAGATGTATTTGCTTTGGTGTCGTTTGAGATGGATTTAATTGATTTATGCATTGCTTGTTATTGCCTATATCAGTTTTGGTAACAAAGCCATCAAGCAAAAGGAGAAAGTTCCCCACATAAATCTAACACACTATCTAGCAAGAGGTAAACAGACTGTTAGATGATGGATTCATTTGGAAAGTCCAAATATCTCAATTGGATTTTCAATATTTTTACACCGAAGAAAACTAACGACAAATCCAAATTGTGACTCGATTTTAAATGAATGAATGACACCGGCCCAAAGGATTCTTATATTATATATAGTATTGATTCTAACCTTTCATCAATGTAATCTCTGGTTACTATTTGAACAGGATGAATTCTGAAAATGAGAAGTTTTATCATTGATGGAGATAGCTTTTGCTACAAAATTATGCCTTTTGGTTTAAAGAATATTTGAGTGAATCATCTAAGGTTGATGAATAATGCGTTCGTAACAACAAAAGGTTGCAACCTTTATGTTTACTTTGATGAGGTATTGATTAAACCAAGCATCTATCAGGTCACTTAATAGATTTCTTAGAGACATTTTTAATGTTATGGAAATATACCATAATGGAGGCCTTTGGAGTCAAATGTTTTTGTTTGATTATATCTAAAACTGAATACGTGGAATGTAATTTTGGTTTATTTATTTATTTATTTATTTATTTTTAAAGTTTTTTTTGTTTTTTGAAGGGGAATGCAATTTTAGTTGTAGTATATATAGGGGCGGGGTTGTAACAATACTTGATCAATTCATTAAAATGAGTGGATGTTTTATATATCTTGGGTAAGACAACGAGCCGAGCTTGAGCGAGTTCATGCTTGGCTCATTCAAAATTAATTTTATTTGAAATTGACTCATGTTCAAAATTGCTCATACATAATGTGTTCGTGTTCGACCCGATTTACATATTATTGTTTGCGTTTGGGCTGAAATTGGCTCGATTAAATTACCTAGAAAAATAAATGTAGGGTGTTAGACTCCAACTTGCAACATTCTTATGCAATAAGAAGTGAAGAATACATGACCACGCGAGGCGCAGTGATTTAAATTTAGATTTAAATATATATTATATTTTATTAAAAAATAATAAATATAATTTATCTTTTTTCAAGCAAAAATGAGCTGAACATGTCAAACAAAAGGTTATTCACGTTCGAATCGTTTATAATTTGAGCTTATAAAATTTGTTTGTGTTCGACCGCTTACTTAATTAACGATTTGAACATGAGCTGCTTGAGGAGCCAAGCATGAGATATTCTTGAACAACGAGCGTTTTTTATAGCCCTAGGCGGGACAAAAGGTGCTAAATTTTGGCAGGATTAGTATGCAAACCATCCAAATCCTTGCATTTACATATCTAACACCGACAAATATTGATATGTGGGGCCGTTGGTGGGCAGAATTTTAGCCTTTTTTTCTTAGAGCATTTATACACATACCAACCAAATCTTACTATTTACATACTAACATCTAAACGCATAGTTTTTTATATTATATCACCCAAATAGTTCTTTAAAAAGAAGAAATTTAGTTTTTTTTTAAATGCAACATAAAAATTAATATAAAAAAATATAAATAGATATTATTATTTAATATATTAATTATTTCGAGCCAAAGTGAGCTGAACACGTACGAATAAACATTTGTTCATGTGCGACTTGCTTATAAACCGAGCTAAAAAAGTGTTCGTGTTCCACTTGTTTGCTTAATGAATGAATCAAACATAAACTACTTAACGAGCCAAACATGAGCTGTTTGTGAACGACGAGCTTTTTGGACAAACAATAGAAAATAGGGGAAAGGGAAAGTTTTAGAAGTTAATCTTCATCTTTTTCATCATTATCATCTACATCCTAATGACAACTGCATATACTGGAGGTGGCCCACCAAAGAATGTAAAATAGGAATCTTACTTAACTAGATGATGACACGTTAAAATCAACTGGTTGACAACTATGATTATCCTAGAGAGTGAGGTGACTGGCAAACTCTCAAGAACAAAGCAATCTTTACTAACAATAAAACCATGGAGTATGAGCTACCAGCTTGCCACAAGAGGGGCACTCTTTCACCTTTGGCAATGTATGACTCACAAGTTAAAGCTTGTGGAATATTGTAGTGCAGAACAAAGAGCTTGGAAGAGTTTTTTAAGTAACATGATTAAAGAGTTGTTTTTAAGAATTACTAGCATGTTTCCCATCTTTTTGGGTTTACTCAATAGCTATCATTCTCTATTCTACTTATTCTACTTTTTGTCTCTCTTTCGGCGCTTTAAACTTTTTCTTATTATGCTCTTTTACAAGGCATTATCATCCCGGGAACTTCTCGTTATTTGTCTTTGGTCATTACTCTACCCATGAGCATTCCGGAGGGATAAGAAGTTTCTTGTGAGGTCTGCCTCATTATATTTTTTTCGATAATTTTGTGTGACCGTTAGATATTTTGCTTGTGCTTATTTGACTTTAGAAAGTAAAATTACATAAATAGGCATTTTCTTTTCAGTTTTCCTTTTTTGTGAAAATTGATGAGAATGGTCCTATTTTTCAAATTGTTGCTGGTACATTGTAAAAAATACCATAATTTATTCTCAGTGATCATGAAGATTGCTGCTAATGCATAACTAAATATTGATGTATTAACTTTAATTACCCATGAGTATAGACATAGCTTTTATGTGCTTGTATGCTTGTTACGACCCAGTTGTTAGGACTGCGACTTTAGTCATAATATAGGCTATTTATGCCTTAGAAGCAATTTACAGCATTTTATTGGATTCATTTTAATGATATTGATAAAATAAAATAGAATATGTGTATGCATGTGCGTATTTATATAGAAATCATTTTTTTCTGTGATGAAGTTGCTTGAAAATATAAATATAAATATATATATATATATATAGAAATCATTTTCAAGATAAAATAATACTACATTTTCCACCACCACCAAAACATTTTGGTTTTGCTGTTTACTAAGCACAAGTTCTTATATTACCAATAGTATTGTTTGATGACAACCCATATACAGGTATAAACTGTGGCAGAGTAGTTGTTTATGTTTAGGTCATTGAACATATGATATTTGGTAATCTAGGGTTTTATGTCGGTAATGCAATCCCTTTTTGTTAGCAAAATATTCTTCTTCCTACTTTCAGTTGTTTTTTCAAGATGCCGCTTCTTCTTATAAACTTGGTTTAAAATTAGAAATGACTTTTCTTTCCATTTCATTTCAAGTTTCTTACCGTGTTTGTGGTTTGGCGCCCTAAGCAGACAATTGCCTTTGAATCACTGGTGTGCTTGATGCACGACCGCTTTAGTAAAATGCAGCCGGGTGCTTTATTTATTCTTCTTTTTGAATATGTTTGATTTTTTTGATTTATTTTTCAAAGGGTCGATTATTATGAATGGTGAAAACTAGGCTAAAGGAGAATACCACGGGCTACAAACATCATATTGTTTGAATGGAAGAAAATTACCGAAAGTGGTCTCAGATTGTGAAAGAAAATGAAAAAAAATCCATTTTGTTGATTCTCCTCCAAATTTAAAAGAGTTAAAATTTTTATTTTGGGATGAAACAACCATTCATGATCTTGTTATGATTATTGGACAACGTGATGCTTAAAATCAATAAATCATAAATGTTATTAACTCCTCAAAAGTTTGTTGGGAAGCTATCATATAGACTTATTGACACGGGATCTCTTCATGCTCGCAAGATTGCGGAATGAAATTCCAGCGATGCGGGATTCTGTGTATCACGAAATTGGCTAACCACGATTGTGGACTCCACGGAGGGACAACAAAGGCACCAATTTCTTTTATTTTAAGCATATTTATTTCATATTTCTTTCTTTTTAATCACGATAATTTCTATTGAGGATCTATTATGTATGAGTTTTTGTTGTTTTGAGTGACTTATAACTATTGTTCTGTTATTTTGAGATGTTTTTACATGATTTTCTCTATTGGAGTGCTTTATCTTTGGATTTATTTTAGGTGGTATGTTTGTCAGCTTCGAGCGGTTAGGGTGCGAGTGCAAGCTGCAGAGGAAGAAGAAGTTGTATCTCTGCGGCTCGTAGAGGAAGGAGGCTCTGACGTGCGGCTCGTAGAGAGGAAGGAGGAGAAGTGCGAAGCCTTCGTCATTCGACCGAAAGCTTGGAGAGGAAGAGTGGCGTCGCAGGATCCTTCTGCGTGCGACGTGCGAGGGGGAGGAAGGCTCGACCAAGGTAAGGTTTTGTTAAATCAATAATTAATAATAATAATAATAATAATAATAAAATATTTATATATAAAAATACATGTTTATTGCATAGAAATTAAGCGTGATTATATAAAGAAAAAATTAGCATTTAAATAATGAAAAGTTAATAGATTATTTAAAAATAATTAGTTAATTAAATTTTATATCATGTTTTAGTTTTTTGATTTTAGAATAATTGACCTCAAGGCAAATAACAAATTAGTCGACATCGAGGTGAGCACTCGTATTCTTAAATTATAACATCATTTTGATACCTCTTCTAAACCAATTTTATGGGTCGTTAACTATGCTTGATTAATGCAATCAGCGAATGTCTATAATCTCATAATATGAAATAATCAATGCATTATAAGTGAGTGATATAGAATTATGAATGATATAATTTGCATAGATTGCTTGTATGAGTATGAATGCCATTGATTGATTCACCCTTGATGATATCAGTCGGGAAACACTAATGTACCTGTGCACATAAATGAAAATGAATATTGATATTGAAGTATTTTAAGTGGTACAGTTTTTAGACGGTACTCCCGAAAAGGTTGTATAAATATGAAAAGATATTGATATAAACTCTGTGAATAGCATGTTAAATATTTATATTGATTTATAAATAAGCTTAAACATCATGCATGTTGTTCTTTTTCTTGTATTGTTGTAGTTTAGGAATATGAGTATTCACTGGCTTGTTTGACTCGTTACTATTTTAAATTAACTTTTTCAAGTTAATGAAGTGATTAAAGATGAACTATAGAAAGAAAAATTTTTGAAGATGCAGACAATCAGTAATAATGTAATTTTAATTGTACTTTTTTATTTAATTTAATTAATAGCTTTTCCATTTTTTAAATTTTAGATTAATATATAAATTTTAATTCACATCATTTGACCGTCTGTACTTGCATTTTTTTATTTATTCCAAGCGTAGGGCCGGGTGGTGACAGTAACACCCATTGACAGATGGCCAAACAAGAGTGGTGAATCATAGCTTTGCCAATCTTTGTAAGTTTTTTGTGGGAAATAACATCTGATAGTGGGATCCAAACTTTTTCAAAGAATAAGAGGTTTCTCCTAGTCGGGGAGAATGACACGAGAGTTGTTCGTGCCCGCAAGGCTGCAGAACGAATTTCCAACAATATTGGATTCTGCACATTGCGGAATTGACCGTCCTGCAATTGCAGATTGCACGTAAAGACAACAGAGGTGTCATTTTTCTTTTGTTTCATGCATATTTATTTCCTTTTTGATTTATTTCTTTTTATTTTTTTCTAATCAGGTCACTTTCTTTTGGGGATCTAATTATTTGAGTATTGATTGTTTTGAGGGGCTTTTGACTATTTTTATATCATTTCAGGATATTTTGTCCAATTTTTTCTCTATCAGATTGCTTTATCCTTAGATTTCTTTCCAGCGGTGTCTCTCTAGCCTACTAGGATCAAAATGGTGATCTATTGAGGATGTTTGGAGGCCTCCTTTGTCATCCAATTTGCTGGTTGCCGTTGTTTGACTGCAAAAAATAACACTTTTACTCTTCCGATTCACTGTTATCCCGATGTTCACGCCATATTTTAACAGACATCCGTCCCCCCGCCTTCATTACCTATCCAAAATTGTAGTTATGAAATTTTATTTTCTTATAGGACTCAATACTGAATTCGATTAAGTTGATGCTCACATCGTGAGCAAAGATGACATAACATCCATAAATGAGATTTTTTAACTCATACGAGTCAACCAAGAATGATAATAATTGACAATACCAATTATGAAATATCGATCATGGCAACAGTTGAACCAAAATATAAAGAACTTCTTGCCACTGAATCCCCTCAAGAAGGATAAATGCTTTTCCTCCAAAATAACTTATGATGCATTTTCTGCAAGAAAAAGGGCATATTAAAGAGACATATTAGAAACACCACAGAAAGTCCGAGGCTATGTTGGAAATAATCTAGGTCAAAAGGCTAGGTTTATCATGTTAAACTAGAATGGATCGACTCGAAAGAAATCAAATAGTTGACAAACTTCTTCAGTTTTTGTCTAAAATAATTTTTTGGTCATAATCTTTACTTCAAAATGGTATTCATTCTTTCTACTTTTAAAATCTCAAGTCATTCCTAGAAAGTTTGGATATTATATTCATGAGCCACTAATCTTATGATAAATTTTATCAACACTTTTGAAATGTTTAATTTTTTTTCTCAACAAAAGAAAAATAGAAGTCATTTCCCTAACTATTGTTGCAGGTCAACTATTTTGTTCTAAATTTACTCTCAATGATGTGCTACATGTTCTTAACATTAAATCTTTTGTCTGAATTATAAGCTCACCAATGACCATAACTGCAATATGTTATTTTTTACCTGTTATTATTATTGGTAAACTATAAAAAATGACGACATATATTTATTAAGACAAATCAGCACTTATCTTGTTTCTTCATACCTATTCTAAATATAATTACTATTTGGGATCATCATTATAGACTAAGGCATTTATGTTTCCTTCTTTTTTTATAAATGTTGGCATTGAAAATTTTAGTTGTGAGAATTGAAATTGTTAAGCATCATAGAGTTTTCTTTCTCGATAGTGAATTCTAATGCTCTACTCTTTTCATAGTAAGTTACCCCATATTATATGGGGATCTTTAAAAACCAATACTATTGTTAAAGCTAAAATTTGTTATATTTATTGATGATTGCATTATGATTACTTGAGTTTATTTTATTAAATAAAATTTTAATTGAAGTCCTATTCTTTTAATGTTTTTTTCTATGATAAAAATTTAATTTTGGATGGATGCTAAAATTTAGGATTTATAATGCTTGACATTATTTTAATCAAATTATTTCAATCTTTATCTTGATGTATTTATTAATCCTCGTGCCCTATCGCCCGACAACAAAATAAGATTAGAAAAAAAAAACAACTTCTAAAAGTTTTCTTATTTTTTGCTTCCTAAATAAAGTTTTTAAAAGATATTTGGGAAAAGCTAGCTTAACCTCTACATATCTTACTAAAACCCTCGCGAGTTATTGATATCAAAAGTCCCTTGAATTACCTTGCTGAATTTTTTCTAATTTTTTTTTTTTTTGCAAAACTTTCTCAAAAACATTTTTAGTTTTACCTTATGTTTACATTTATAAGAACACTGGGATACCGGTTGCAAAAAAAAAAAAAAAAAAAAGTTGTGCCGCTTTTTATAAAAATAAAGTTTCTTCACTCAAATTTGTTTTCAAGGACAGTACAACCAAATGTAATTTTTTTTTTGAACTTTACATATTCTCTCTTGACATTCCAGGTACATAAATGAAAAAATAACACATTACTCCTTTGCCTAAGTATCTTCAGGTCTATAGAATCCATTCAAAGGTTTAAGCAAGCTCAAGATTTGGAATTGTCATTATATAACTCCCATAGTAACGATCAGCTTATTATCACACATTCTCAGTTATGTTTTATAACGTAGTGCACATCCTTTCAAAAATATCTCTTTCACATTAATCATTTCGTATAGATATATATACTCTATTAAAATTGCATAAATATTATTTGAGACATTTAAAAATAATGATTGAATAGATCCATGAGAGAAGAGATGAATGCTTTGAAAAATAAAGCATAAAATAATGATCAACCCATTACTACACATTTTCCTTTGTACCTCTTAAACTAGTACATGTTCTTTTAAAAATTTCTCCTACAAATAAATCCTTTCTTACAAATATTATCTCAAACGTTATTAAAATACCATAAACATTGTTTAAGATATTAAAAATTTAAGAATTTGAAAGATACAATGAGAGAAGAGATGAATACACTGGAAAAAAATAACTTTTGAAATCGTTGAGCTGTTATGTTAAAAGAGAAAATTTTTAGGATGTAATTATTTTTTTGCATTAAAATATAAAGTAGATGAAGACCAAGCTTATGAACACTGAAGAGTTCATAATGTATAAAAGAAGTGACTAGGAAGCTTATTTTATTCGTTCTCCCAATGAGTATTTATATACAAACTAATTAAAGAGCCATTGGAAACTATTACTTAAAAAGAATATAAAAATTAAAATCGTTATAAAAAACATCCTATCTTAAGCCAGTGAAAGAGAGCAATCCATGAAATCTCCTATTTTCATGTTATGCAAATAAATCTTTGGCACCCCATTGGAAACTATTACTTACAAAGAGTATAAAAATTAAATCGTTATCAAAAACATCCTATCTTAAGCCAGTGAAAAAGTGCAATCCATGACATCTCCTATTTTTCATGTTAAGCAAATAAATCTTTGGCACCCTGTCGGCCGTTTTATCGTTCAGCTTAATTTTCGTAGTTTGGAAAGATGATGGTTTTATAATTTAAATATAAATACAATTTTTTGAAAGGAGTAACATTTTAATTTTTTTTTTTAAAATAAGTGAGACCAAACGAGTCTCACATTTTAAATAGTTTAGATGACTTGATACAATACTACAAGCAATATATTTATCCCGAAGAATAGATATATCACTTGTAATAGGGATTCAATCATCTGGACTAAATAATTTGTGACATCCGTTTGATCTGCGAAATATTTTTATAAAAAGGCCAACAAGTTCCCCTATCTAACATAAAAAATTAGATAGGGTTTATTTTATCTGGGTTCCTGGTTCCCTATAGAGGCAAGCCCCTATAGTTAATTACATCTTAAATGATCGAAATCACTTAAGAAAACTCTCGATTAAGATCAGGTGGTTTTGTTTTCAAGATTTCAAAGTTTAGGTTTTCACGATTGGACATGGAAAAATCAAATGGGAATGGCTCAAAATGTGAACAATTATTTAAGGAATTCAAATGAAAGAAAAGTAGGGGATATCACAGATCCAGGAGAAACCCCGGAGTTGTCCCAACTATCCTATTGTTCGGCTTTATGTCTTTGAAGAGATAATTATTTGATGTTTCAATTATGCAAATTATTTAAGATTTAACTTCTATATTTGCACAACGTCAGACTGTGCAAATAGCCTAAAGGACAGGTGGATTTACACCATACCGATTGCACAACGTCAGACTGTGCAAATAGCCTAAAGGACAGGAGGATCTACACCATACCGAACGGTAACCTCGGAATCCTAAAACGTTAGGACTTATAATTACACAATAGAGTTGTACAAAAGGCCTAAAGAAGTGATCCTATGAGTTATTTAAACTAAGGAAGGTGATA
>JXCR01109603.1:4356-29199 GCA_002079205.1 Phalaenopsis hybrid cultivar
TTTTTTAAATTACGTCTTATAAAAATTAAGGTTAATTCCTTCATGAATTTTATGTCTTTTCTAATTTTTTTTCAAAATTTTATAACTTTTATTGGTGTTTTTAATTCAAAACCTACACTGCAATTCATTTTTGAAACCTAAATTCAATTCAATTAAGAAAATTGCCTCAATTCCTCGTATATTTTTTTAAGCCTTGCCAAAATTCATTAATCATTAACGTGTGACACCTATTTTTTTTATTTTTTGGGCCACTATCATATTTCGAGAACAGCTAAGTCAATCGCCAACTACCTCCTACCATAGTCTAATGACTACCAACAAATGATATTTGACTACCTTCAACTACCAACATCCAACATTTGCTTCCTACATCTAACCTTTCTGCCTATGAAGAGGATGATTGACCCATCCTTGTCTACTTTTTAAAGTTCTCCAATAAACTTTGCCTAAATTTTGCCAAAATTTGACATTCAACTTAACAACCACCAACATTCTATCGCCACATGAGTGGGGGTCAACCAAGTCAATCGCCATCATCACTTAACTTATGACATTTATTGTAACCTCAACAGCCTGAGGTGCACCGCTCTAATTGTGTAATCTTAAACATGTCATTAGCCTTATTCTAAATATCTAGATGTAGGCTTTAGAAATCAACATTTTTTATCAATTCTTGTTAAGTTTTGTCAGAGGTCTTAAATATACTTTTCAATAGTTATTGTTAAACTTCTATTTATTTTATCTATTAGATATATTTATTTCCTTCCTAATCCTTCGACGATAATTTTTTATAACCTCTAATTGTTGTATTTTTCTACTATTATATGTATATGTCCAAATAATTTGAATTTATCTCTAACTCCCCTCAAAGAATGACACTCTAATATATCCTTTAATATAATCTTTATTTATTTTTCCAACACTACAATCTTCATCTTAACATTCTTATTAGTAGGTGGCAACTAGTTTAATTGAAAAGGGCTTTAAAAACTTTTTGCTAAGGCCTTTATTTTGATCTTCACCTACATTATAATAAACTCATACCTTACGGACTTTCAAGTGGGAAAAAAAACAATATTAACATTCTCATTTGCTTGAGGAAAAATTCTCTATCAATGACTTTTTCTATTGCCCGAGATAATGATCCACACAACATAACTAACTTAATTGTTGTTTAAGAAATTTATCACAATACATCGAATCTAAAATGTTAGAAAAACATCAAATACTGATCAAATACATATTTCACGATACATAAAAACCATAAATAGGATATAGGATCAGATATACAGCTTCAACACGTCCCCCAAATCAGCAGAAGAAAAGAAATAAGAAAAACATAGCTTCAATTACGTCAAAACTAATCCAGCTAACTCACAAATGCAGTCGACGAATAACGAGGAATGATTCCAAGCAAACCTGGACAAGGGAGGAGACTGGGGTTTGATCAGCGTAGCAATCGCCTGGNCACAGCTTCAACACGTCCCCCGAATCAGCAGAAGAAAAGAAATGAGAAAAAACACAGCTTCAATTACGTCAAAACTACTCCAGCTAACTCACAAATGCAGTGGACGAAAAGCGAGGAATGATTCCAAGCAAACCTGGACAAGGGAGGAGACTGGGGTTTGATCAGCGTAGCAATCGCCTGGCTCCATGTTGAGGTACGCAGTGGCGCCACGCGCCAGCTCGCCTGCGGCCTCTACAGCCTGAAGCTCCGCACACTTGGTTCCCTGTGCGTAGAGGAAGCCCTCTCCGACAACCTCGTCGTTGCGAGCGATGACACAGCCGAAGTTAGGGTGGGGAGCAGTGTGCCCCGCTGAGTAGTCCGCAACTTCCGCTGCCCGAATGAGGAGAGCATTATCATGTGCCGCGCTCGCAGCGCTGCAGATTGGGCGAAGGCCGCGGGCAGGCTTGTGAGCTCTAGAAGGGGACGAAATCGGAAGCACGACGAATGACGGCCGAAGAGCCATGGCACGACGAAAGAGGCCGCCCGTGACGGGAAAAAATATTACATTACGTGTTTGCCCAATCAAATCACCCCCACAATATCCAGCCCGAAGCAGAAAAATGACGACGGAAAATATTATTCGTGTTATTCATATGTTATTGTGTATTATTCATGTGTTATTGTATCTTGGGAATATTCTTGGTGTTATAATAACACAATAACACATGAATAATACATGAATAACACAAGAATAACACAGGAGAGAATATTCTTTCGTATTACTGCGCCGTTTTTTTCTCTGTCGGGAATATTTCCCGTGTTATTCAAATGTTATTGTGTGTTATTCATGTGTTATTGTATCCTGAGAATATTCTTGGTGTTATAATAACACAATAACACATCAATAACACATGAATAACATGCAGTAACACATGAATAACGCGTAATAACACATGAATAACACAGGAGGGAATATTCTCTGTGTTATTGCGCCGTTTTTCTTACTCCACCGCGCGAGATGTCGTGGCGTGTTTTGATTGGCCACGCACTTAAAAATAACGTGCGTAGTACTGATGTAATATTTCTTCCCGTGACGGAGATAAAGAATTTCCGTTGTGAAAAAAATTTTAGAAATCGTCCTAATAAAAAAATCTTTTGAAAAAAGAATTTTAAAAAAAATTGAAATCAACAAAGTTGGCGCCTATTAACTAATTTTGAAAAATCATTATATGTGAAGACCGCATAACGCATAATGAAGAGATTATTACGTCTGTCGCGCAGAAGTAGTTCGACGTCCGGATGACGGATGTAATTATTTTTCCATTAACTGTGAGTTTCGATAAGCATTTGTGATCATCTACACAAAAATTTTCTCAAATTCTCCAGAATATTTATCGATTTTCGTCTAAGTAATTTTCTTAAGAAAAAGGCTCACTAAAACTTTTACTTTTTAAATTTTTTATCAAAAAAAGTATGATGAATAAATAAAATTAAAATTAAAAAATTTAATAACATGGAGAATTATTTAAATTTAAATGTGTAAATTTATTTTATCACGAAACTTTTTTACTTTGAATTAAATTATGGATAAAAATATATTTTTTATTATTACAACTATTATTATTTGTAAGTTGGAAATAGAAATCAACCAAGTGGAAAATTATTTACATAATAATTATTGTTTGAGTTAAATTTTAGAAAAAAATTATTTATGTAAATGAATTTTAAAAATATTTTAGTAGTTTAATGAATTTTTTTTTTTGGAAGATTTACTTATGTAACTCTTTTTCATATTATTTTACAAACCTAAAGCCTAAACTTTAATTTTTAGGAATGTATGTAAAGGTGTACTTTACTTTTCAGATATATATATATATACATAAGAATTGGGTTTGTATGTAAGTAAATGCCCTAATCTCTTTTTGTACATGTCAACACAAATCTCGAGGAATCCAACAGAATCAAAGACAATAAGACAGTTTAATTGGTCCCACTGACAAAAATCAAAGGACATGGTATCATGATAGTCAAAAGATGGAAATATCATGGGTTGTTTCTTTTGATCAAAACTCTGAGTCGACCGAACGGAAGGACATCTGGATGAGAGATAGAAGGAGTTCAATCCGAGAGGCAGTCGTTCACGATCAACCATCCCATTCAATTTTGGATTTCCTCACAAAACGGCCAAAGGCCCCTGACAGAATGTCTCTTTGACTTTCTGAGAAAACTCTTTGTCCAAGAAAGACTGCCCATCACATTACAGTGGCACACCCTATGTCTGACGGCTCAGTTTATCCTGATAACAGGAGCTCCTCTTCCCGAAATTTTTCCTTGAAAACCCAACAATCAAACCTAGGCTTACTGGAGACCTTTCAGCCGATTGAGAGTCTTCCGGTTGACCGAAGGCTCCCATCTAACTGAGTGATAAGGTCGTCACCGGGTGTATTTATTAAAGCAGTTATGAATACGAAAGGCGCCAAAATCAATCATGAATACAAAAAGGAGCCAAAATAGATTTCGAATATTAGAAGGTGCCAAAAATAACCTTTAACAAGCTTATTGAAGCAAGAACACACAAGTAATTTACATTGGGTGCCCCTCAAATCTATAATAGGGAGACATTTCTATAGTAAAAGATTATTGATTCTTCATAACTAAACTCTTAGATTTACAATGCTCTCTCTCTCCCTCTCCCTCTCCCTCTCTCATTCTCTCAATGATTCTTTTTTCCCATCCTTTGCTCTATTCCATGGGCGTGATTCATAGAATAGATCTGAATTCAACATCCTAAAGGGTGAGGGAGCGTGAATCATGTCAAGCATTAGAAGAGGAGCACAGCACAAGGAAGAAACCCATATGAGAAATACTATAAATATCAAGTGCATAAGGTAGTTTGTGTAACAAGTGATCCAAGAACTTAGAGATCAGATGATGTGTTAGATCAAAGTGTTGACCCAAACATTACTAAATGGATGAGAGCAGGCTCCCCGGGAATAGAGCCTTCGGGAAGAAGAACCCGAACCCCAAGGCCGTTGAGTGGCTCAGGGGACAGAAAGACATAAAGACTCCTAGTGTCAGAATAGTGTCAGGTTTGAATAGACAATAATTTGGGCAAGTTAAGGCCCACTACCAGCACAGGAATGCATTCTCATGGCAGATCTGTGATGCTAATCTACCAAAAAAGCTCAAACTTCCTTCATTAGAATCCTACAAGGGTCAAAGTGATTCGACCAACCATATCAATTCCTTTGTCGTCTTCCTTCTAAAGATATTTGATGCATTGAAGTGTTAGCTATTCTACACCATGCTGAGGGACTCGTCTTTGAGGTGGTTTAATGGCCTCCCAATGGGAGTGATCACCTTGTTCACAAAATTGAAGAAGTTGTTCAAGGCACAGTTCGCCAGTGCCTAGAAACCCGGTAAGAAGTCACAAGCCCTATGACATGAAATTTATGGGCTAAATGAGAATCTTCATTTGTAAATCACTAAATTCTAGAAAGAGATGTTTGAAGTGTGGGATCTGAAACCTATGGTAGGACAGGTTGCCTTGGTCAAAGGGTTGAAGAGCAAATGATTCAAGTGTGCTCTGGGTTTGTAATAGCCCAAGAGCCTGGCTGAACTTCTAAAGTCAGCCAATAGCCTTATTACAACGGAGGAGTATGTCCACACTTCCTACCAGAAAGACAAATTGTTTGACCGTCACTTACAGAAGAGAGCCTCATGAGAAGATGGGTTGAGGTTAAAGGATGGCCTCATCGAGTCGTTCTCCCCAGACACGAAGATAGTTGACCACCTTTGGGCGGTAGAGGGGTCGATAAGTACCACCGGAGAGGAGGATAGAGCATGATAAATGATCAATTACTAGAACACTACAATGATTGACAGTAGGACGGTCAGAAGGTACAAACACCCACTTTGTGAAGGATTTTTATGGCAAAGCTGGTGGAGGTCATAGAAAATAATGAGTACCTCAAAGCCTCCACCAATGAGAATTAAAGCTTCTCTCTAGAATACAAAAAAGTTAAGTACCATAGAGACCACAACCATGGTAGAAGAGTGCAGGCACCTCCAAAGTTTTTGAGGAATTCATTCTAGCCGAAAAACTCCAGAAATTTGTGGTAGCAGGGGTGTTAACCCAAAGGCATTGGAAAGCTAAGGTAGAAGAAGTTTTTGATGAGTCTGCAGATGCCAACACTATCCACATTTCCTAGAATAGTGTCAGCATTCTTGAGAGGAGACTCAACCCAGCAAGCCGGTCAAAAGAGGCTCCGAACAACAAAATTGTGTGTTGTCTCTTTCACTTAAAAGCAGAAGCCTTGTCCTTCTATCATCTTTACTGCTGGAGAATTGTCGTCAAATGGAAACCCTTACAATGATGTTGTCATGATTACAATGATGATAAACAATACCAGATTGATAGTATTATGGCTGACATTGATAGTTCAGAGAACATTCTATTCAAGTTAATCTTTGATAAGATAAATTTGTCAGTCGACCGGCTGGTGATACCAGTGAGCCCTCTCCATGATTTCTCTCACAAGAGAAAGGAGGCTTAGAGAACAATCAAGCTATCAGTCACTTGGGGGGAAGGTGACAATCAGTTTACAAATATGGATGATTTTCTTATTGTTGTCATCTTCGGTTGATTGCCCACTACTCAATGACTTCAAAGTCATGGCCTCCACATACCAATGCTACAGCGATGTCTCCATATAACAGAGAAATCATCACCGTTTAGAAGAACTTTTGGTAGTCTTGAACATGTTTTCTCCAAGGGTAGATAATGTAGAACAAGATTTATTTGATATCTAGAACTAGTAAGAGGTGGTCTCGATATTGATGAGACCACACTAGAGATTACTACAATCGGTGGAAATCTGGGTAATTTTTTTTACTTTGTGTAAATTTTGATGCAGGACACAAAATTTTACTAATACAGACTCTTTGGAAGCATAAAGACATTTTTCTCTGGTCATCCTCTGACCCGGCTTGCAATTACCCAATTATTTAAGCTCTGAAAGATAACCAAAAACTTGACCTAATTTATATGCAACGACTAGTGTACAAAATAAATATGTTATAAAATTGATTAATGACTTACACACTAGGGGTACTACACAACTATACGTATTATTTCAAGTAATATAGAGTTTTCTTTAAAAACCTCAGTATCGAACCCACATGGAATAAGTGAATTTCTATCTCAACTTAGAAATATTTCAACTCAAACTATAACAAAATTTGTAGAAGAATAATATCAAACTGTTTGTAAAAAAATATAAACTAAAGTTTGTTAATTCTAAATTAAAGCTAAAAGTGAATGCAACTTTTCTAAACTATAGATGTGTCAAGGAGTACAATTATAAAAAAAGGTCTTTTCCCTTGCAAAGAGATTGTGATTAATGTAAGAATCAAATGGTTAACGATAAAAGTGAGGTTTTGTGAAAAATAGGAGCATACATATTCTTTACCCTCTCTCGAGTGCATAAAGAACATTGGATAATCTAAAGTTAAGTTCATGATTGATATGGTTGTGTTGAGTAGATTCTAGCCTCTCACATCCAGATTACCTAGTATACCCTTTTTATTAGGACCAACCAGGCCTCTAGTTTCGAACTAATGACAAAATTGATAAAGGCTCTAGTCTGCACTCTAGATTCATCAATTCTACGCCCATCAAAACTTATCTCCCTATTTATTTGCACTGCCCCTTGGACTTGTCTCTCATCATTCCAAGGTTTAGTGTGGTACTCACTAGTTGGGTGAAATCATAGCCCTCCCGGGTCATGTGTTTTGCAACAGATTTTAACGTCACAAATGACTAGTTTGCAAAGTAAATTAAGAACAAGTGAAAATACCATTTAAAATTTTTGGAATAAAATAAATATTCAAAACATTATAACCCCACACATGATTACTTCTTATTACATGGAGAAATATAAGAATATTACTCATAATTCTTGGGGATAACAAAACAAAACATAATATATATTAAAAACCAAGTTCACTAAATAAAACTTAAACAAAAGTACAAATACTTATCTCAAACTCTTCCCCAAGCAAACCTCTGAAGTTCCTTGATTGATCTTGACTCCATAAGACTCACATAAGTCTCAACAAACATTCACAATCACAAAGACTAACCACACTCTCATTATGGTGGCCACCCACTCCATTGGTGGTATAACCTACCCAAAAACGACTCCCCTTTCTTGAGTAAATCTTTCCTATTAATAAAGCTATGAAAATTACCAAGGTTCACTTCAGAAACCTTTTCAATTTTCATTCAAATTTAATGAATAAAAGTCAAACTATTTTTGTCTCCTAGCTCAACCGTGGCGCCTAGGCGCCAGCCTTTTTGAACATCCTGGCACCTAGGTGTCAGGTCAATTTTCATTCTTTAGCTCCATTTGACCTATTTTTTCTCTATTTTGCTTCTTTTGCTCTTAAACTCCATTTCTTGTAGCTGAAATAAAAAAAAAACAAACAAAATATCTTTCTTTAAAGCGCAATATCCTAAAAATGAGCATGAAATGCACATATAAAAATAGGTAATTTTAAGGCATGTCAATTCCCCCAAACTTAAATGTTACTTGTTCTCAAGTAACCCTTATACTATGTAAACCAAATATAATAACTTATAGTAGTGGGTTTCACTTAAAGAATATTATAGTTTTGCCCCGTAAATGTGATAGTAAAACTTTTAGAAAAAAAAATTTCAATAACTCAGGCTAGAACTAAATGTAAGGATATCCAGTAATCAAGTTTCAAATTTTGATTTTTTATTCGTTTTAAAAATAAATGTAATTTGTCACACTTAGGAGTCTTAGAAGAATTAAAAGAAAATAATTATATGAGAGTTCTACTAGTAAAGATATTAATACTTTTAAAATTAAGAATAAGCTCAAAAGTGTAAATAAGTTTTTTCCCTTAAGATGATTCAAGTGAAGCCAATTTTTAATTAGGCATCTCCTCAAGCTTATTTCCATATATTTTTCATGCATTTGTTTTCTTTCAGGATCATTTTCAATCCATTCTTTTCTTTTATTTTTATGTGAGGATTAATATATTTGAATAGCCTTTAATGATTTTTAACTTCAATATCTTCTTCCTAAAGTTAAAAACTTCTCACACTTCTTTACTTGATAATGTGTATTAGCTTTGAAAATGTTTTTTCATAGTCTCAATTCTTTTTGAAGTATATATATCTAAGATTCCTAAAGTTTTAAAAATACAACTCTTCCTACTCTGAATAGTAAAAGCATATTCTTAATCTTTTGTACTAAATATCTTAACTTTAGAATTACCCTTTATTACCAAAAACATTACTTAAGTCTACTATAATATTTATAAAATAAAAAATATAGTTATCTAAAGTTAACATCACATACTACGGGTTATTTTAACATAATTTTAAAAATATATAGTTTATTGAGAACAAATAAAGTTTAACTTTAAGAAGTTTTTCTCCCTCCTCCAAACTTGAATTTTTAAATAGTATAAAACATTACAGTACCTAATAAGTGTGAAGAGAGAAAAAGTTAACAAAAATTATTTATAAATGGGTTCTAAACATGGAAACAGTACAAGTGCAAGTAGTAAAAATAATAGGTGCTGAGTAGTAGTAAACCTAAAATCAACATGTATAACATAAAAATTAAAAAGTAAAAGACTTGTCTAACACACTGGCAATATTATATAAACAGGAGAAAGAGTAAACAATAATGCAATAAAATAGGAAATGCAATACATGAATTCAACATACATCAAAACTAACTAAAATAAACCAAATATATATCAAGGAACTACATCAAAAAAGTCAAGCCTTCCTAATCATCCTCCTTCTCCTCATCATCATCATCAACATCTTCATCAATCATCTTTCTACACTTAAAAGGTGGGTAGTGAGGATAATTAGGAAACTTAACACTATGATTACCACACAAAAAGCTCACTAAGGAAGTGTTAAAGCTAGCTTCATAATCACTCTTCCTTCTCATTTATTGTTCTAAGTGGTTTCAATGATCTTCATTATCCTAAAAATAACATTATATTAAAAACATATCAGATTGAAATTCCAGTGTGATCATAAAGTTCTTCCCAAATACTAGGAGGTGGAGCAATTGCACTGGAGGTAGAAGGCCAAGAGATAAAAGTAGATGGAATATTAGAAGCCTTACCTCAAGGTCTTCCATATATGTCCACATTAGCCTTTCTAATAGGCTTTAGTGGCTTATGTTGTTTCACCTAAGTCTCATATTTAACTCCATATCCTTTACAGATAGTAAAGATAAGAGAAGGAAAGCCCAAACCTGAAGAAGAGCTAGCTCAGGCGGTTGTGTAAATAAGCTTGAAGATGAGAGAGCCAACATCAATGGGTTTCATCTTCTGAATGTAGTAACTCAAAATGGCTCTCTCTCAAGTCACCTCACTCAAATAATTTGAAGGAACTAATCAAGCAGAATAAAGTACTGTCTTGCCTTTAATGGGGCATTAAGTGCAGAAGAGGAAAAAATTTACCTTATGCTCGTTCCTGATCTTCCATACTCCACACCCATAAGTAAGGTAAGCAATAATTTCATCTAGCTCTAATTTAGAAGGCTGAAACTCTAAAGAAAAGCAATCCAAAGTAGTAGGTAAACCATATAAAACATTCATCCTTTCTGGAGTAAACTTAACTTCGCTATCTCGAACAAATACTTTCTCCTCTGGCGCTTTAAGCAGATTTGCATAAAACTCCCGCACTACAGAAATAACTATAATAATAGTAAAGTAGCAAAAATCTTCTCAGTGCCGAGCAGCAATCAAATTTTCCACCACACCACCAAGATTAGAAAAACTTTGCTCCACAATAAATTTTCTCGACAATAGAAAATCCTTATGTCTATCTTGTGCTTTAAGATTCACAAATTTTATATTGACAAAAACCTCTTCCCCTTACCTCTCTTTGTCTTAGGAGCCATCACAAAAATCTAGAGAAATTCAAAATAAATTATGTATATAAGTTATAAAGGCTCCTATAAGTAATTTCCATGAAAATAAAGCTTCCAACCATGGATCTCTCACTAATATATCAAAAAAAAATTTTTTTTTAGTAATTTTTAAATGTAGAAGAAATCCATGGTGAAACAACAAAATTTATATGCCAAAATGTAGATTTAACCTTGAGAAGATGAAATTCAAAATTTTTTAGTCCAAAATCTCTAAGATTTGTGAGCTTTGGAGAGCACCTAGGAGTCGATTTTTGTGAATGGGAGGAAGAAGACAATAGTTCAAGCCTAAAAATTGCTTTGCTCTGGTTTATTTTGTGATTTAAAGGGTATCTGGCCGGTTCATCCAGACTGACACTTAGGCGCTGGTTTTAGGGCCTGGGCGCCCTTCTGTGCATAAGTCCGATGCGTAGGCGCCAATTCTGGCGCCTAGGCACCCAACCCAATTTTTGTCAAATTATTTTGTTAAAGTGCAACACAGCAAACCTAAGGTCCCCAAACCATAATTACATCAATTTAACATCATTCCACTAATTAATTATCTTCCCAACATTTCCCAACTTCCATTTGCTCAATTCCAAAATTCAAATCATCCAAACAAACTAACACCATAGATTTTCTCACAAACTTAACACAATTTAATTCACACTAACAATGTTTCAGTACAATGGACACAACAGTGCAATAATAGAAATCAAGCAAACATTAACACAAGACCATAAAATGTAGTTTATAGCACACACATACTTCTAAGGTCGACACAACAATTGCAAACATAAAAATATAGTTTCTAACTCACATAAACCAGCGATCACTAGTAATTGTTCACACAATTATCTTCTACCTTTTCTTTAGTTAGATAGTTACAATCATACAAGTGGTAAAAAGTAGCACGAGGAAATTCATTTGAAACTTTCTCTCCGATCCATTTATTTGCACGATACATATTTACCTGATACTCTTGATAAAATGTCAAGTGATTGAATTGGAGTTTCATCTACCATTTCAAATGCTCATATTGGTGATACATGTCGCTCAACTAGTTATGCAAAATTGATAATTCCTCTTCAACTTTCATCATTTTGTCAGTGATCCACTCAAGAGTTAGTGCAAGAAACCAATTGAAGTAAGTTTAGGCGTCCTTGTGCACAAACTTCTTCTCATTCATACAACCATTGCTCTTACTCTCCATTGAAATAAGGAAATTGATCTTTGCACTCAATTCTCCTCCAAAGGTGTTCTCTCTCAGGTCAAAGATACGAAGTGTTAGGCTCCAAGGACGGGATTAGGGGGCTTTTAAAAGAAAGAAAAGGGTTAAAATTGTTAGGGTGGGTTTTTACCATGTTCTTCAACTATGATGCCTGAGTATCGGTTTCTAGGGCGTAGGCACCAATTTTACCGGAAGCTAGTGCTTAGGCGTCAGGGATAGTGCTTAGGCACTAGTGCCCAAATAAGCACCGTTTCTCCTTGCGTCAAATTTTTCAAGTCCCAATCTCGCTTCAATCATCAAATTAGTGTTTTGCGCCTACTCACATCTCGTAGGTCTCAGTACTACATCATATGGTCCGTATAACAACAAAAATCATAAATCAACCCACTTAGATAACTATGGGTTATTTCCCACAAAGTGCTTGATTTAACGTCGTCAGCTCGATATATCCAATGCTTTACTCAGGTTGACCCAACATTAGGATGTCTTCATAAAAATGTATATTTTCACAAATGTAAGGTTTCAGTCGATGTCCTTTTACTTTAATTATTCCTTCAGCTTCAAATCTTTAATATCCACAACACCATAAGGATAGGCTTTCCTTACAATAATTGGTCCCGACCACCTGAACTTAAGTTTTCCAGAAAATAATTTCAATCTAATGTTGTATAATAAAATTTCTTATTCAAGCTCAAAATATTTTCTTAAAATCTTCTGATCATTCAAATTTTTCATCTTTTCTTTATAGATTATAGTGTTCTCATGAGATTCATTTCAAATTTCCTCGAGCTAATTTAACTGCAAGTCAAGTTTTTGACACATTTGTTGGGGGGCGATGAAACTTTTTTGACTTAGAATTTTATTTAAACTGTAGATTTATTTTAGAAGAATTGAATTTTAATTTTATTAATACTTATTAATTTAGAAAAATATAAAATTATAACAAAATAAAAAAATTGAAAATTAAAATTTTTTTATTATTTTAGGAGTATTTTTATTTTTTGAATTTTTAGTTTTTGCATGCGTAGTTCAGGATCAAATGGTTTAATGCCTTATGCTTCTAAGTTAGAATGAATGATAAGAAAAATTACTTCACAATTTTCAAGAAAGGGCAAGCATATCTTAAAAAAAATATTGATATTCCAAATGTTGAAAATGAACATCATAATTTACAAAGACCTTTAAGGGACTACACAAACCTTATAGTAGATGAAATTCACTTAAGCATACAAACCCCTATTGTAGTGGCTAACTCACTGGAACTTAAACCTGTTATTACATATATGATACAAAATAATCAGTTTGGGGGAACACCATCTGAGGATCTAAACTCACAATTAGCAAGTTTTTTAGAATTGTGTGCTATATTTAAATATTATGGCATATCAAACGATGTTGTCAAACTTATACTTTTTTTCCTTTTCATTAGGGGATAAAACTAAGACATGGTTAAATTTGCTAGCACTTAGATCTATTAGAACTTGGGGGGATTTAGCATAAAGATTCTTGGCTAAGCATTTTTTTCCTACAAAAACTGCTAAGCTTAGAAATGATATTACTTCTTCTACTGTGTATGAAGGAGATTCAATATACAGAACTTTGAAAAGATTTAAGGAACTCCTTAGAAAGTCTCAACACCATGCCTTACCAGACTGGTTAATTATTCAAATATCTTATAATGGGTTAGCAGGATCCCTTAGATCTATCATAGATGCTGCTGCTAGAGATTCTTTAATGCCAAAACCATTTGATGATGCTTATGCATTAATTGAACAGATGGCTATGAATAATTTTCAATGGCCCTCTGAAAGGGTAAATCCTAAGAGAGCAGATAGTTATCATGATAATGATGTTATTTTGATGGTTGTATCTCAAGTTGCTGCATTATCTTAGAAGATAGACCAAATTGAAATGAAATTTTCTTAAACAACTCATGTGATTGAAGAAAATTTATTATGATAGATGATTGATTCTCAAACTTCATTAGAAAATTTAAATGCAATTATTATTAGACCCAACAACCCATATTCTAGCTATTACAACCCAAGTTGGAAAAATCATCCCAATTTTAACTAGAATAACAATTCTAGTGGTGGAAGACAACAATGGGGGAACAATCAAGCAAACCCATTAAGAAATTGAAACAAACAGGGTAGTTCTAACTATAGACCAACTTATCCTCCTAGATTTAGTAGTAACCAATAAATTAAGGAGAAGAAGTGCTCTATAAAAGAAGTGGTATTATAGATGAGAAATCAATTACAAAATCACAGTGTTGCTATAAGAAACATTGAGAATCAACTGGGTCAAATTGCTAATGCACTTAGCCATAGGCCTCAGGGAACATTTCTTAGTAACATTAAAATAAATCCTAAAGATAAAAACAAAGATCAAGAGCAAGTTAAAGTTGTACAACTTAAAAGTGGAAGGGAATTAAATGTTAGAATTCAAAAAGCGATTGAAGTTGAGGGAGAAAATAATGAAATTAAAAAACCTGAAGAAACTATTCCTAAGAAAGTAGAAAAATCTGTCTCTCCAACTAAGATTAATTTAGAAAGACCACCACCTCCTTTTTCTTAAAGACTTAGAAAACAAAAGTTAGATCAATAATTTTCAAAATTTTTTGAGATATTTAAAAAACTTATAATTAATATTCCATTTGCTAAAGCTTTGGAGTATATGCCAAGTTATGCCAAATTTATGAAAGAAATTTTAAATAAAAAATAAAGTTCAAAGATTATGAAACTGTTGCACTTAGTGAAGAATGTAATGCAATAATTCTGAAAAATCTCTTTAAAAATTTAAAGATTCTAGTAGTTTCACTATACCTTGTGCGATTAGAGAAAATTTTTTTGGAAAGGCTTTATGTGATTTAGGAGCTAGCAATAACCTCTTGTCATTATCTATATTCAGAAGGTTAGGCTTATGAGAGATTTCTCCCAATTCTATAACCCTACAGTTAGTTGATTGATCTATCATTTAGCCTAAGGTGGTTATAGAAGATGTGTTGGTTAAAATGGATAAATTTATCTTTTCTATTGATTTCATGGCGCTAGATATGAAGGAAGATAAAGAAATTCCTATCACTCTGGGGATACCTTTCCTCGCCACCGGACAAGTGAAGATAGATGTGTAGAAATTAGGACTAACCATGAGAGTTCATGACCAGGAAGTTACATTTAATGTGCTTAAATCAATTAAGTGTCCAACTAAAGGAAAAGATAACAAATGTTATAGAATGGATATTATTGATTATAGGATTGTTAATCATTTTCATGAAAGATGTGAAGTCATAACATATCAAAAAAGAACTAGAGAGTGAAAATGAAATTGATTTTTAAAGACAAATCAAATGAGATAAATTGTGAGGATTCAAATTATGTTCAAGAAAATTTTAAAATCTTAGATACTATTGAAAATAGTAAACCTCTGATTCCTTCAATAGAAAATTTCCTGAACTTGAAATGAAGGTGCTCCCTACTCATTTAAAGTATGCATTTTTTAGGGAATTTAACTGCATTAACTGTTATAATATCCTCAGACTTGACTGAAGAATAAGAAAAAAATTATTAGAGACATTAAAAAATCATAATAAAGCCTTTGGATGGATGCTAGCTTATATTAAAGGAATTATCTTTTCAATCTAAATGGATGAAATTTTGGTTGAAGATAATCATAAACCTAGAGCTGATTCTCAAAGGAGATTAAAACCTATAATGAAAGATGTTATTAATAAAGGAATTTTAAAGTGGTTGGATGGTGGAATTATTTATCGTATTTCTGATAGTGCTTGGGTGAGTCCTATTCATTGTATTTTTAAGAAAAGGGGAGTGATTGTAGTTGTTAATGAGCGAAATGAATTAATTCCAACTAGACAAGGCACTGGATGGTGAATCTGTATTGATTATAGACAATTAAACCTCACCACTAGGAAAGATCATTTTTCTCTACTTTTCTGGAGCAAATGTTGAATAAACTAGCTGGGCATCGTTATTTCTACTTTTTGGACGGATATTCTGGATACCGCCAAATACCCATAACTCTTGAGGATCAAGAGAAAACAATATTTACCAGTCCATATGGGACTTTTTCTTTTAGAAGAATGTCATTTGGATTATGCAATGCACCAAAAATTTCAAAGATGTATGATGTCAATTTTGGTGACTTAATTGAGAAAGGAATTGAAGATTTTATGGACGATTTCTCAATTTTTGGAACCTTTTTCAATTCTTATTTAGATCATTTAACAAGAGTTCTAAAATGTTGTGAAGAAATAAATTTATTTCTCAATTTTGAAAAATGTCAATTTATGATTTCAGGAGGAATTGTGTTAGGACATAAGATTTCTAAAAATGACATGGAAGTAGATCCTGCAAAATTCAAGTTATCATTGAAATACCACCTTTTACGTCTATGAGAGGGGTAAGAAGGTTTCTGGGTCATGCTGGGTTCTATATGTGATATATTAAAGAATTTTAAGAAATTGCTAAACTCTAAGTCCTCTTTTATAAAATGATACTAACTTTGATTTTAATGAGGAATGTCTAAATGCCTTTAATTTTTTAATGGAAAAATTAATCACTGCAGCCATTATTATTTAACCTAAATGGGAAAAACCCTTTGAATTAATATGTGATGTAAGTGGTTATGCTATAGGGGTTGTATTAGGGCAAAAATATGATAAAATTTTTAAAGTTATATACTATACTAGTAAAACTCTTAATGAAGCTGAAATTACTTACACCACTACTTAAAATGAATTATTAGCTATAGTGTATACTTTTGATAAATTTAGACCTTATCTGATTGGAGCTAAATGTATTGTGCATACTGATCATTCTGCTATTAAATATTTAATGATGAAAAAGGATGCAAAATAATGATTAATTAAATGAGTCCTTTCGATGCAAGAATTTGATTTTCAAGTAGTGGATAGGAATGGTACCGATAAATAGATAGTTGACCATTTTCAAGGCTTGAACGGGAAAATAATGGTAACTTTAATGATGAAATGAATGAAAATTTTCCAGATGAACAATTATATTCAATTACTAAATGAGGAATTTTGTGGTATGCTGAAATAGTTAACTACTTAGTTGGTAACATTTTACCCTACGGACTAGAGAGCCATCAAATGAAAAAGTTCATTCACGACACAAAGTTTTACTTTTGGGATGAACCTTATTTATATAAACAATGTAAAGACTTAGTAATTCGAAGACGTGTACCAATTGAAGAAACTCGTGAAATTATTCAAAAATGTCTGAATAAGATTTTTGGGGACATTTTGGGGTTGATAACAATGCAATTAAAATTTTACAATCTGGATTTTATTGGCCTACTTTATTTAAGGATGTTAAAGCTTATATAAAAACATGTGATTAATATCAGAGAATAAGTAATATTTCTAGAAGAAATGAAGTACCCCTAAATTTTAATTTAGAAGTTGAATTTTCTTATGTTTGAGGTTTGATTTTATGGGGCCATTTATACAATCATCTGGTAAAATTTATATTTTGATAACTGTGGATTATATTTCTAAATGGATTGAAGTTGATGCTTTACTTCACTGTGATTCTAAGAGTGTTGCAAAGTTTTTTTTTTTAAATATTTTTATTAGATTTGGAATGCCAAGGGTAATTATTACAGATGAGGGAGTCATTTCAAGCATAGAATAATTCAAACATTAACTCAAAAGTTTGGAATTAAACACAGAATTGCCACAGCCTATCATTCTCAAAATAATTGTCTTATTGCAGTGTTTAATCATGATATTAAAAGAATATTTGAAAAAAAATTTAATCCTAATAAGAAAGATTGCTCTGCTAGGCTATATAGTGCATTACGGGCATATAGGACTGCATATAAAACTCCTACATGAATGTCACCATATAGGCTCATATATGTAAAAGGAAGTCACTTACCAGTTGAAATAGAGCATAAAGCTTATTGAACCATAAAATAATATAATTATAATTTGAAAGATGCTGAAGAGAAATAATTATTACAATTAAATGCGCTTGATGAATTAAGGAATGGATTTTATGAAAATGCTAAAATTTCTAAGGAGAAAGTGAAAAAATGGCATGATCAGAGGATTAATTTTGAGAATGGATAAAAAATTTTATTTTATAATACAAGACTGAAATTATTTTCAGAAAAACTAAAGTCCACTTAATTGGGGCCATTTATTGTGATAAGAGTCTATCCTTATGAAGTGGTTGATAATGAAGATCCAAAAATTGAAAGAATGACTTAGGTAAATGGATATAAATTAAAACATTATATAAGTAGAATTAGTCCTACATTTGAGGAGGTCCTAATGCTGGGTCAACCTGATTAAACATTTGATATGTCAGACTGACGACGTTAAACCAAGTGCTTTGTGGGAGACAACCCATAGTTATCAGTGTGGATTGATTTGATTAATGATTGTCGTTACATTGATTTCATGATTTTATAAGGAGTCTTACATGATTAAGATGGAAAAAAAACATTAATTCATTAATCAAATTGAGTTTGGGACTTGAAAATTGGACCTTGGCCATTTTAGGGTATTGATGCTTAGGCACCGAATTTGGCTCCTAAGCGCCCCTTTACAGTGAGCCTAGCGCCTAAGCACCCAATTTGGCACTTAGGCACTACAGTTCATAAAACTCCTAAAAAACCACCAAATTTCAATTTTTGGCCATTCCTTCTTTACTTAAATGATTGTGGACGTGAATTGGGACATCTTCACAGTTCTAAGTGTTGTAGTGGAGGAAAAGCTTGAGATTATGGCTTCATTGTCCATCGAGAGCAAGAATGAAGGAAAGTTTGAAAACAACAAGTTTGTGCATAAGGATGCTCAAACTTATTTCAATGGATTTCTTGCACAGAGTTTGGAGTGGATTATAGATAAATTGGGAAAGATTAAAGAGGAGTTATCCCTTATGCACAACAAGTTGAGTGATATGTACCACCAATACGAGCACTTGGAGTGGCAGTTGAAACTTCAATTCAACCATATGACATGCTTCCACGACTATCAGGTGAGCAAGTATAGCAATAACAAGTGGATAAATGATAAAGTTGCTTAAGATGTCCCTCACACTCCATTATGCCACCTGTTTGATTATAACTATTTAGTAGGTGAAAAGGTGGGTGACAACATCGTGCACAACTATTCTTAGACGGATGATTCTGTGTAAAATTTGTTGGTATTGAGTGTTAATTAGCGGCGTGCAAAATTTGTATTTAAAGTGACTCTAGCACTATGAATTTGTGTTTTATGTTCATATTTGCTTTTAATTGAGTCTATGTTATGACTGTTTACAATGAACTTCTGATTTTTATAAGAAAAAGAGTTAAGTTTATGCTGTTAAAATTTGGTTTAGTGTGTTTGAAGGATTAATATAACTTAATTTTAATAGTTTAATAGTCACACACATAATTATTGGAATGATGATGAAGCTAATTAACTTTCAAAATGGATCTGGAATCTAACATATTAGAGTTTGAAAATCTTTGATCTGCTGTGCTCTGTCAAAAATGACAAAAATTTTAAAAATTTTTAATGTTTAACACTGGCTCCTATGCACCCAAACTGGTGCCTAGGCGCTGAACCAACATAAAACAAGTTAAACCACAAATCTTGAACACGTGCCTTCCATACTCACTGTGCTTCATCTACCTCCTTTGCTTTTCCTGATTTTATACCTTATGGCTTCTCTTTCCTGCCTATTTTAAAGAATTTTTGGATCAAAAATGTTGGAAATCATCATCTTTGGGTAAGAGCTTTACTTTGCCTTTGGAAATTTTGATTTTCACCATGTATTTTTTTCACATTATGATTATGTCAAAAATGAAAAATTTGGGAGAAAATGGTGAAGAATGCATGGTGAACAAAAATTTTTGCTTGGAAAACACTTGTAGGAGTCCATATAAATTGATTTTGGGATTTATTTGGCTTTTTATTCAAATTGTTTTAGATTGAATCATGGATCCTAAAATCAAGAGGGACAAGCGCAAGAGTTATTTTGATTCTAGAAAGTTTGTTAGTCGTGTAGCTCAAGATTGATACAGTGAGAATCTTATTTCAAAGAAGCTTGTTCAGAAGCGGACATTTCTCTTGGTGGTTCTATTGAAAGTCTTATTATAGCCCGGAGTTGGGAATGTTTCTATTATTTTATTGTTGCTACCATCATCTCTGTTATTTGAGAATTTTATGTGAATCTCCCTGAAGAGACTAATGATATGTTTCTTGTTCGAGAAAGGCAAGTTGATTTTAATTCAGTTTGAATTAACACATTATTCCAGTCACCTGATGTGGCTTAGTACTTTTATGATGAGTTTGATCATTCTTAGGGAGAGCTAGAGGAAATTTTTGCATATCTAGCTGATGGACGTGGAAGTTGGAAGGTAAGAGGTAATAAAAAGGTAATTTTTACTTCTTCTACACTGAATGCCTCATCTAAAGTGTTACATTACTTTATCTTTGCTCATCTTTTCCCTTCCAACCATTTGAGTGAAGTGACTTAAGATAGGGATCTTTTGAACTATTGCATTCATATGTTGAAGCCCATCGATGTTGGCTCCCTGATTTATAAGAGCATTTTTCATTTTTCTAGAGGGGGTACTACAACAGGTTTGGGCTATTCTTCTCTCATTTTTACTTTATGTAAACAATCGGGAGTTAGATTTGAGTCTTGGGAGGATTTTCTCTAGCCACTAAAGCCTATTTGATGGGCTAATGTGGATGCTTATGGAAGACCTCAAGGTAGAGTTGTCAATGCACCATCCACTTCAACCTCGAGACCTTCTACTCCTGATGCTTCTTCCTTGGACACTTTCATGGAGCAACTATTCATTCAATAAGGAGATATTTTATCTTTACAGAGTCTGATGTAGAATTTAGAAGAGCACATGAACTATTTTGTTCAATATTTGCAAACGAATAATGATTATGATGCAATTTTTTATGAGAATTTAGTGAAATTCTTGAGGGGCAATCATTCAGTTGAATTTCCTACTTGCCCCAGATTTTCTCTGTATGAGAATCACAGACTGATGAATAATGATGATGATGAGGAGGAGGAGGAGTACATTTTTATTTTCTGCTATTGATCTTTCATGTTGATTTCCTTTATTAGTCACTTTGATTTGCTCTTATTAGATTGTATGTTAAAATTTTTATTTATTTATTTCAATGCATTGCTATGTTAAGTTTTCTCCTGTTTTCCTGTGTGTTAGAGTAGTATTTTACTTTGCAAGTTTTATGCCTTACATTTTGATTTGAGATTTACTACTGCTCAGCACCTGTTATTACTACTTGTACATGAACTACTTTCCTATTTAGAACCTTTAGACTTTCGCTTTCTTCATGCTTTTTGTAAACTATAATGTTTTGAATTAATTAAAAATTTAACTTTGGGGGAAGAGAAAAAAACTTTCTAAAACTAAACCTTATTTGTCATCAATAAACCATATTTTTAAAATTATTTTAACATAACCTATGGTATGTGGTGTTAGCTTTAGATAATTTTATTTTTGATTTTATAAATTTCATAGTAGACTTAAGTAAACGTTTTAGACAATAAAGGTTAGTTCTAGAGTTAAGATATTTAATATAAGAGTATAATATTATGTTTTTACTATTTAAAGTAAAGAATATTTTTGAAATATAAAGGATCATAGATATATACTTAAAAAAAAAGAATTGAGACTCTATGAAAAATTATTTTCAAAGCTAATACACATTTATCAAGTAAAGAAATGTGAGAAATTTTAAACTTTAAGAAGATGATAGTGAAGTTCAAAATTATTAAAGGCTAACCATATATAGTAATCCTCACATAAAAAGAAAAAAAAGAAATGATTGAAAATGATCCTAAAAAAAGAAAAGCAAAATCAAAAGAAAAATAAAAGCAAAAAGAAAAAATATGTGGGGAGAAGCTTGAGGAGATGCCTAATTAAAAATTTGCTTCACTTGAATTATGTTAAGGGAATAAAATTATTTACATTTCTGAGCTTATTCTTAATTTTAAAAGTATTAGCGTCTTTACTAATAGAGTTCTCATGAATTCTTTTCTTTTAATTTATTTGAGATTTTTAAGTATGATAAATTATAATTATTCTTAAAATGATTAGAAAAACAGAACTCTTAGACTTAATTGCTAGATATTCTTACATTTTGTTCTAACTCGAGTTATTAAAAATTTTTCTAAATTTTCACTATTGCATTTATAAGACAAAAAATATAGAAATCTTTAAGTAAAACCCACTACCAGAAGTTATAATTTTTTATATATAGTAAAAGGGTTACTTAAGGACAAGTAATGTTTATGTTTGGGGAAATTGATATACCTTAAAATTACGTATTTTAAATATACATTTAATGTTCATTTTATGCACATTTTTTATGATATTGTAATTTAATGAAAGGCATTTTGCATGCTTTTGGTTGCACGTATAGGAAATGAATTTCTAAGAAAAAGGAGCAAAATTGGAGGCAAAATAATTACATGAAGTAATGGCACCTGAGTGCCACAGTCCAGACAAAGATCAGCGCCTAGGTGCCAGATCCGACTCCTAGGCACCCGTGATAGTTTATTGTGGAGATGCATTGAATTTGGATGAATTTTGAAGTAGGATTTCAAAATTTTTATATAATGTGGTCAAAAAAGAGTAAAAGGGGACTTTTATGAGAGGAACAACTTAGATTATTTAGAGAGTCCAATAGATTAGCGAGTAGAGTAGAGTTTTAAGTGTATTTTATTTGGACTATTGCAATAAGATTTTGGAGATTGCTTCAAAGGAAATTCAGGATTTGTTTGGGGGGAAGCTTAAGATAAGTATTTTGGTCTTTTTGATTAAGTTATAATTTCTTGTGTAAAATTGATCTTAAATACAAATCTATGTGTTTTTATGTTATCTCCATGAATTATGAGTAGTTTTTTTTTCTTTCTCCTTGCTATGAGAATTAATCATGCGGGATGAGAATGATTTGAAGATTTTTTTATTTTAAAAAATTATGATGACATTTTAACCGATTCTTCATTAACTTTACAAATTGGCCACTTATGAGGTTAAAATCTGTTGCAAAACATAATGACCTGAGGAGGCTATAATTTCACCTAACTTGTGAATACCACAATAACCTTAAAAGGAGGATGACCAAAATCTAAGGAGAGTGCAAATAAATAGGAAGATAAGTTTTGATGGGTGTAGAATTGATGTTTCTAAAGTGAAAAACTAGGTTCTTTTGTCAATTCGGTATCTAAGGGTCCCTAGTCGGTCTTATAGAGAGGACACAGTGGATAATCTAGAAGTAAGAGGCTAGAATCTACTCAGCACTACTAGACAATCTGGAACAAACTTAAGATTAGCCAATGTTCTTTGTATGCACCGAGAGAGGGTAAGGAATGAGTATGCTCCTATTTGCCACAACACAACATTTTATATTTTTAGAATATTCAAATCCTACACTGATTAAGATATCTTTGCAAGGGGAAAGATCTTTTTCATAAAATTTGAACTCTTTTAAACCTTATTAGTTTAGACAATGTGCACTTACTTTCTGCTTAAAATTAGATTGTACATAAATTTAGTTTTAATCCTTTATAAATATTTTGACACTATTCTTCTATCATTTTTATATGCATTTTAGATAGAAGTTTTTCTAAGTCATTATACAAAGTTACAGCTTCCCTGTGGAATCGATATTGGTGTTTAAAAAAAAACTCTATATTACTTGAAACGATACGTATACTTGTGTAGTACACTTAGTGTGAAAACTTATTATTTATTTTCCAAATTTTTTTTATTTATTCACTCTAGCCTCTATATATAATTTGGGCTAAGTTTTTGACAATCTTTTGGAATATAAATATCTGCGTAATTGCGGGTCGGGTCAGTGGTCTAAAACTTCATACTTAAGAAAAATAAACATAAGCTTACAGAGTTCTAGATGTTTTATATTAAAAGGTTACTCATATGTTATTGAATATACTTTTTTAATCTTTTTATGCAAAAGAGCTTTCTTAAAATGATAAAACTTTTTTATGTAAAAATAGGATATGAACTTACTTTTATATATAACATTTACTCTGAATAGCCAAAGACTCTTATATACTTAACTCAAGATTAAGAATCATATATTTATGGGAAAAAAACAATTTTTATTTACTAAACTCAGAAGCTAGGGACTATATGAGTCTTGCCTATGCTAAGCAATTGAAAGAGCTTGGAAAAAAATTCCTTGAGTTTTGAAAAAAAAAAATTACATTTTGAAGCTATAAAATGATTTGCTTTTTGAAAAGGATTTTAAAATATTTAATAATTCTTGAAAAAAAGGTTTACTTTTGTTTAAGGTTTAACAAAAAAAGATTTGTTAAAGTGAAATGGATTAAATTCTTAATTTTAAAAAAATGTATTTTGTTTTATTCTTGACAGAAGGGGGGAAAAAATGATTTAAAAAAGCTCTTTAATTGAACATATCCAATGAGCTTTTCTACATTTAAAACTAATAAACAGATCTCTTTCATTTGAAGTAAAAAAAGAATTTCTTATATGAGTGATTATATTTTGAATGACTATCATTTTAGAGTTCATTTAATTGTATTATATATAAAATATATTTCTCTTTTAAATTTTATAGTTTGCCAAACTCTCCTTAGTTTAGCACTTTAGCAATTTTAATCTTCCTTTTTGTCCTCATCTCAACCTCATAGTTTTTAAAATTCACCTAAAGTTATTTCTAGTTAAAGCTCATTAAATCGCAACATGCTTAATAAAGGAAGTACCACATCGAGCAAGCATCCATTCTTGCAAACAACTTCAGAGGCATAAAAGCATGCACTCATACAATCACGCATTCACGTTCACATATTCACATGCTTTCACTATTCTTCTTACCTATGCCGGTACATTAAATTTGACATGTAAAGAAAATGAATATGACATGAACATTAGCCTATCACATGGATCTAAAACAAGAGTCTTACAAATGAATTGAGCAAAACATAATTCATTTTTATTTGTTTTCATAAGGATAATCACAAGTCTTCTTATATTGACTTGCATACATTAACACTTTTATTTATACAAATAATGGACATAGACATTTACTCAAATACATTCACACACACACACACACACACAAAGAGAGAGAGAGAGAGAGAGAGAGAGAGAGGATGATATATATATATATATATATA